>JAQQPU010003771.1:12450-25760 GCA_029168905.1 Artemia sp. Kazakhstan ARC1039 | reverse complement strand
GAACAACATTAAAACTTAAAACGAAAAGAAATTATTACGTATATGAAGGGTTTCGCCCCCCCCCCCCAGTCAATACCTCGCTCTTTACGCTACAGTTCAAATTTTGTTCGAATCACAAACCCCCTGAATCACAAAGGTCGTTTAATTAGAATAGATAGCTCTTTTGAAAGTACTAAAAACCACTTTAGCGTAAAGAGCGAGGTAATGACTAGGGGGCGAAACCTCTCATAAACGTAATAATTTCTGTTCGTTTTAAGTTTTGTATATGTCACCAGGGCATAACTTTCCATATGCCACCAGGGCATAACTTACAAATTTTGCCCTGAGGGCTGAGGGGGGGGGGGTGTCTTCCTCAAAGACCTAATTTCCAGAACTTTCAACTACGTTGAACAAAATGGGTATCTCAAAATTTTGGTTGGATGTCTTTGCGGAAAAGATGTACGTGAGAAGGGGGTTAGTTGCCCTCCAATCGCTTTCGACTATTAAAAAGGGAACTAGCCCTTTGAATTTCCAATCGAATGAGCCGTTTTTCAAGTTTCTACGATAAAGCTTTCAATAAAAAAAACCTTATATGCCCCTAGGGTATAACTTACAACCTTAAAACTGAGGGCTCTGGAGGAGTGTCATCCTCAAAAACCTAATTTTCAGAACTTTCAAGTTCGTTGGCTATCTGAAAATTTTGATTGGATGTGTTTGGGGAAATGGTGGGGCGTGAGAGGGGGGTTAGTTAGCCTCCAATGACTTTTGACTATAAGAAAGGGCACTAGCCCTCTCAATTTCCAATTGAATGAGCCCCTTTTGAAGTTTCTACAACAACACTATCTATAAAAACCTTATATGCCCCAGGCCATAACTTACAACCTTTGCCCTGGGGTCCTTGGGGGGGGGGAGTTGTCACCCTCAAATACGTAATTTCCAGAACTTTTAAATACATAGTTTCCAGAACTTAGCTAAACTACGTTGAACAAACTGGCTATCTCAAAACTTTGACTGAATGTGCTTGGGAAAATGGTGGGCGTGAGAAGGGGGTTAGTTGCTCTCAATTCACTTTCGACTAGTAAAGGGGCACTAGCCCTTTAAATTTCCAATCATATCAGCCCTTTTTGAAGTTTCTACGACAAAACGTCCTATAAAAACCTTATATGGCCCCAGGGCATAACTTACAACCTTAGCCCCGAGGGTTGTGGGGGGTTTTCATCCTCAAAGATCTAATTTCCAGAACTTTCAACTACGTTGAATAAAATGAATATCTCAAAATTTTGATTGGATATGTTTGGGGAAATGGTGGGCGTGAGAGGTGGGTTAGTTGCCCTTCAATTACTTTCGACTATTAAAAAGGGCATTAGCCTTTCCAATTTCAAGTCGAATGAGCCCTTTTTGAAGTTACTTCTATAAAAACCTTATATGTCCCCAGGGCATAGCTTACAACCCTTGCCCTGAGGGCTATGGGGAGTTATCATCCTCAAAGACCTAATTTCCAGAATTTTCAACTACGATGAAAAAAATGGCTATCTCAAAACATTGATTGTATGTGTTTGGGAGAATTGTGCAGCTTAAGAGGGGGGTTAGTTGCTCTCCAATTACTTTTGACTATTAAAAAGGACACTAGCAATTTAAATTTCCAATCGGATAAGCCATTTTTGAAGTTTCTACGACAACGTTTTCTATTTAAACCTTATATGCCCCCAGGGCATAACTTACAACCCTTGCCCTGAGGACTGTGGGAGGGTTTGTCATCCTTAAAGACCAAATGTCCCGAACTTTCAACTACGTTGAACAAAATGGCTATCTCAAAATTCTGATTGGTTGTGTTTGGATAAATGGTGGGTGTGAGAAGGGGGTTAGTTGTCCTCCAATCACTTTCGACTATTAAAAAAGGCACTAGCCATTTCAATTTCCAATCGCATTAGCCCTTTTTGAAGTTTCTACGACAATATTTCCTATGAAAACCTCAAATGCCTCCATGGCATAACTTACAACCCTTGCCCTGAGGGCTGTAGGGGGTTGTCATCCTCAATGACCTAATTTCCAGAATTTTCAACTACGTTGAACGAAATGGCTATCTCAAAACTTTGATTGTATGTGTTTGGGGAAATGGTGAGCGTGGAACAGGTGTTAGTTGCCTTCCAATCACTTTCGACAAAATTAAAATTAAAAAGGGCACTAGTTATTATAATTTCTAATTGAATGAGGACTTTTCGAAGTTTCTACGACAATTCCTTCGATAGGAAGTGCCCTGGTCTAGGGAAAAAAACAATACATTGTGCCAACATCGTTCTTTACTTAGGCAGCGCTATTGCGCAGCCTATGATTCCTTTTGGTTGTTTCACCCCCATCAAAGACTGTATAACTGGATGTGCAAGTATTTTTCATTAAAATTGAATCCCCGTAATTTTTTACGGGGATTAAAAAATTACAGGGATTCAAAAAAAAAAAATTACGGGGATTCAATAAAACACAAACTTGCGCAAAAACTAGTTGCGTAAGTTTGTGTTTTACGTGGTTAAGTAAGTTTCCCGTTTACCAATACAAATAATCAAATACAATTTTCACTATCCTTGTTCTTTTAAAAAGAAGATCACGACTAAAACAAAGAGAAAAGGTCCTTTATAACACCAAAATTGACTTTTATTAATAATCCAACATTTAAAAAATTCCCGAAAACAAAACGACTCTGCGATTAAATAAAAACAATAAGCCCCCATAAATCACCCCCAAAAAGTTAAAGAGACGCATCACATCTTAGCTCTGGTCAACCAATCGAAATCCTGTGCTTTCCTTTGAGCCACTGGACTTATATATACGTTGATGATAGTCGGTTTGCTCGTTTCCTATAAAAAAAAGAAATACAAACAAAAATATGCCTATATAATTGGTAATGTCGGTAACTCCCAGCCAATCACTATTCTTCAGCTCTGAAAACAATGCTATAAAGCGGGTACACGGGTACATGTGTACAAGCGAGTACAAGAGAGTATACCCTAGGTTTTTTCTTTTTTATAGCCTGCAGCTAGTGTATGTGACCAGGAGTAGGGTTGCTGAAAAAGCATTTTGATGTCAAGTCACCATTTTCATGGCGGAAATAGCACTTTCACATGCTTCGAATAAAAAAAATAACAATCATGACTTGTTTTGGGGAGAGAGCAATGTTTTATGGACGGGCTGATTTATAAAAAAAATACACACACAAAAGAAAAAAAATATAAGAAATTGAAATAACCTAAAGAGTTTTTTAAGTACCAAGGGCAGTAAAAATTATCTTGCTTGCTTGGATTGGTTGAGTGGGAACTTATCGAGCATGTATATTTTTTTTTAAGCAAAAGCTGGGAATTCATTTTTTACAAAAAAGCCCCAGTATGCAGTTATACAGTTTTTGTTTTCATACTGTCCTTGGGTTTCATTTTATCTTTATCCATTGTACGACGACTAGTTGAAGTACAATTAGGTTTGATTGATATTTACTATACTATTCCCCCTGTTTTGCATATTTTCGTATTAAGGAGTACTTCATATTCGTATTGGTTCTGTTTGTTTGTTTTTTCATAAAGGGAGATGAGATATGAGATGAGATATACAATTATTAAAAAAGAAAAGGTAGATATTGTCGAATTTTATTTTGACAATTGACGCTCGCTTATTGGAACACAAAGATCTTACTACGCCATTTCTACGTTAGGCATCCTCAAGGGCAACCCCCCCCCCTACATCCAGTTAAGGTGGATGACTAAGCCTAATAAGCTTACTACTAAGCCTATAATCATTCACTTGGAAAATAGGTAAAGGTCTGTCTTGGTTCAGCCGGTGATAGGTCCTGACCTAGGTGATAGTTCATGGTCAAAATAGGTAAAGTTCTGTCTTGGTTCAGCCGGTGATAGGTCCTGACCTAGGTGATAGTTCATGGTCCGAAGGCGTTCAGTATACACACCTGATAAGGCTAAGAACATACAGCATAGCATTGAGGATGATCAGGCCATACCCATGATTGCGAGACATAATCTGATTATGTCATTTGATTGTGTAACGTTACATGACAGATTCGTTTATACATAGATCAAAATAAAATTTCAATATTTAAACAAGGTAAAAAAAAGAATTAATAAAGTAAACTCAGTTACAGAGAAAAAAAAATTATTTTAGAGGGATAGAGTGACTTATCGACCACCATTTGACACAAAGGATTTACCATTTGACCATTTGGTAGCTTTACCATTTGACACAATGGATTTTAAGTCTTTTGCTTTATAGTTAGCCTAGAACCGTGTTTGTTAGTGTTTATTGATTTATGTTCGTGGCTGACAGTTTCGAAGTTAATTTGTCTCTTTTCTAATACTTAGAGGGATTGAGATTCATATTATTGACCAATTCAAAAAAACAGAAAATCAAATTAAACAAATATAGCCACTACTAGAAGGTCAGATAACCTGTGTGTAGTGGATCAATTAATTAATTAATTCACATAATCATAATCTTTGTCTCGCCTTTTCTAGATGCCTGTGATTAAATTTATCATTTAATAAAAAACGTGGAACGGTAAGAAGAGAGTCAAAGTACTTTAAAAATGTCTTATTTGACCAATAAGTAGCAGAAAAATAATTTATCAGCAATGATAATGTTGTCAAGTCTCTGACAAATCTTTGCGATGACCTGATTATCGTCACAAAGACCTCATGAGCTCATGAGAAACCTCCAAGGAAGTTGACGAGATGACAGGCAAGATTTATAATTTTACTTACCGTCAACAACGAAAAACAAATCTTACGCTGCTTAAAGTAGCAGATACTTCAGTCAGAAGCTTTATAAAAGAGCAAACTACAAATTACGGGAATCGGTATTAACATTTTGCAAATTCCCACCCCGCAGGGCAGAAACCAAGATTCTATCACGTTCTTTCTAGAGAGAGAAACCCCCTTTGACTCTTTCTAAATCGTAAAATCCAAAAAAGAGCATTGCTCCTTCCACTATATTAGCTCCTGCTGCCCCAACCCCTAAACTGCCAACGTGAAACATAGTCACCATTTCCACAAGCGCAGAAACCGAAATTTTCATTGTGTTCCTTTTCAGTTTTATGCTAATTTTATGAAGACAGAGAGAGAGAGAAAGAGAGAGAGAGAGAGAGAGAGAGAGAGAGAGAGAGAGAGAGAGAGAGGGAGAGAGAGAAAGAAAGAAAGAAATAAAGAGAGAAAGAAAGAGAGAAAGGGGGAGAAAGAAAGAGAGAAAGGGGGAGAGTGAGAGAGAGAAAGGGGGAGAGTGAGAGAGAGAAGATGGAGATCTAAGGAATATCTATCCTTTCAATCTTTTAGATCTTGAAATCCAAAAACAAAACATTGTTCCTTCGACAAAGCATAGTTGCAATTAACCCTACCTACTATAAACCAAAGTTTACCCTTAACTGCTTGAATATTTTCTAAAAGCACAGAAACCGAGATTTCATTGACTTCTTTTTTGGCTTCTTTTTAAGTTTTGGGCAAATTTTGTGAAAAGAAGGAAATAGAGAGAAAGAGAGATAGCGGGAGAGAAAGAGAAACAGAGAGAGGGGAGATCTAAAGACATATCTCTCCTTTCAACCTTTGAAGATTGTGGAATTAAAAAAAAGGTTATCTTTACAAAAAAAAAACTTTAAAAAAAAGTTTTAGCCTAACTTGTGAAGAGAGAAAAGACAGAGGGAGAGAAAGAGAGAGCGGGAGGGGGAGGAAGAGAGAAATATAAGAGGGATATAAGGAGCTAATAAAATGAGGGAGGGCAATTTTTGGGGGTGATCTTAGAAAGAGCAATGGGATGATTTTTTCTATTCAGTCATAGAATTTTTTTAGGGATAAAAAATTGGTAAAGTTGGTGAGTATTGGGCATGGCACATAGGGACTCTTTTTTTTAGTTTATTTATTGAGTTTGGACTCGAGGTTTTTTTTTAGTTTTATATTGCTGTTTCCTTTTTGTATTAGCCACGGCCCACAATGGCTTTCGGCAAAATAAATATGAGATCATATTAGCATTTAAATGAGTCTTTCAGCACAATATCACTTCCTGCAATTTCTCATTGAATTTTAGGGGCATTTTTCAAGCAAATTTGCCAAAAAAAAGGAGATTCTTTACATAAAAGTCAAGAATGATGGTAAAACTCGTGTGTAGGAATTATATATGCAGGGTATCCAATTCAACAAGAACAAGCTCTGCCATGGTGATAGAAGACATCAATCTGCATGAAGGAATCTTGGCTAACAAAGAAATTATTAATTTTAAGTACACATTAAGACTAACCACAATTCAACCCAGAATTTGAAAAATTGAAAAAAGGAATATTTTCTACATTCTTTATATTTTAATATTTTCTATATTAATATGTTCTACATTATATATATTTATATTCTAATATTTTCTATATTAATATTTTCTAATATTAATATTTTCTACATTCTTTACAGTTATATTTTAATATTTTCTATATTAATATTTTCTAATATTAATATTTTCTACATTCTTTATGTTTATATACACCAAAATATTTTTCGGATGATGACGAAATATTTTTCCCGGGGGGGGGGGGGTATTTTACAAGGGGTAATTGCCAGGGGGGTAAACGCCGGCCACCGCTCAATAGGTAATGACTTAAACTCCAAATCTCTGGTTCGGGTCTGAACTCAATGTTAGGGTTTTTTTCATCGGTAAGAAGGAAAACACACCTTTTTGGGTAAAAGATGCGTTAATGAAGCGAAAAATCAATAATTAGACTGTTTCACGCGTGCAGATGAATAAATTATTTGACTAAATGGAAGGCGGGAATATTTCTCTTCGTAAATCAGTATATGTAAAGTTATAACTTTAGTAAGTCTGTCCTGATTTGTCTCACATTGAGAGGATTGGGCACAGTGGGAGGATTGGATTCATATTTCCTGGGAGTTTTCTTTGCGGGCGGGGGGGGGGCAATTTTAAATATTGTGTTGCGGGGTGAGGTAAAGCTTTTCTTCAACCCACAAAAATTAGCAGGAGCCAGTTTTTTTTATGCCTGTTCTCCAACAGGCTTTGTAAGCAGTGCGATATAAAAGAAGCAGTTTTAATTATATTAGAAAATTCCCTTTTGTGAAGTAATTACGGTATAACACGTAAAAACGTTCCCTCTGAAACAGCAATTTTACGACAAGCCAGCAGCTGTAACTTAAACCAAATGGACGAGATATTTAAATAATTGGATTCGTTAGTCTCAGATCTTCTACTTCCCAATAAAAAATCATATATTTGAACAATGAGCAAATTTCATAACTTGTAGCCCTTTCCCCTGGGGTTTTGGGGATCAAGCCATCCCCAAAGACATAGTTATTGGAGCTTTCAATTATGCTGAACAAAATGGCTGTTTCAAAATTTTGATCGGCTGACTTTGGGGGAAAAAGGAAGTTTTTTGCCCTCCACTCTTTCTGGTCACTAAAACACGCAATAGAACTTTTAACCTCCTTTTAAACAAGCCCTCTCCTGATCTTCTAGGACCACTGGTTCAATCCAATAACCCCTGGGAAGAACAAAAAAAAAAAAAAAACATACGTGATTTTTCTTCTGGCGAAAAAAAAAATCAACATTTTTGCAGATGGAACCTTGAAACCTCTAAAATAAGGTTCTCTGATATGCTGATTCTGACGGTGCGATTTTCAACAAGATTCCATAACTTTTCGAAGATGCCCCCCCCCCCGGTTTTTTGGAAAATAAGGCAATCTTTCTCAGGCTCATAACTTTTAATGGGTAACATTAAAATTAATGAAACCTATATATTTGAAATCAACATTACAAGCTAATCCTTTTGATGTACCTACTGCTATCAAAACTCCGTATTTTAGCATTTCGTGTAAGATCGGACGAAGTCCCTCCTTACTTACAGTTTGTCACCACAAACTGTTGGATTACTACCTATGTATATATTTTTAGCCCTTTACATTTGTTACCATGACACCTAGGTTATTATTGCCCCACCCCTGTATATTTGCCCCAAATTTCCTGGCGGCATCTCTGTCTAAGGGGGGTGAATTAAATTCTAGAATCATCAAAAAAGTTTACAGTGTGGAAGATTTATCAGTCTAGAGTGCGTGATATTTACCTTTAAATTTGAATTAGACTCTAAAAGATTAAATAAGAAAAAATCAGTCACCTCCTGACCCCCTTATAATAAAAATAATAAATGGTATGTATAATTAATGGTATAATATATATAATAAATGGTTATAATAAATGGTATAATTCGAGTTCTTATTATCTTATATATTTATCCTAATTATCTTATTAATGTTATTTATAAGATTATAAATATCTTATAAGTATCTTATGATACAATTATCTTATAAGTATTTATTCATTTTTTAAGTTTTTATTTTTACATTCGTATGCACACTTCTATGTACATGTGATTTAAATATATTAAACAATAAAAAAAAGGTTCTTTCTTACATCTCTATGTAAGAAAGACCAAATTTTTTTTGTCCGAATGTGACCCACTGTAAAGGGACTGTCACCCAACAAGCTTACCAAAACTTACCAAACTTACCAACTTACCAAAATATCTGACATTTACTAAAATCCAAGCAACAAGTAAAAAACAATTTACAGACGAATAGCTCCATGAAAAGAATTCCTCGTTGTTAAATATATAAAAGCTTTTCTGGAGATTATTGCAAAGAAGTACTTCGTATCTTGAGTAAAATTACCTATTTCTGACCGGCGATATAAATCGGCGTTGGGTCACGGAATATTTTAGACTACATTCTTCTGCCACATAGAAATTTTCTAGTTTTCTGTGCTTCAGAAAAATAGAAGGGGCAACAAGGTCATCATCATTAATCTAGTAATCCGTTAAGGCGTATGCTAAACTTGAAATTGGCAGGACAAACTACTATATTTAGATCAGCAAAGTTTTTTTTTTAAGATGGGGGAAGACACATAGTTGAAATTTACAGGATAAACTACTTAAGATAGAGGCTTTTCTACCCTTGAAACTTCAAATTCTTATGAGTTTCCATAACTTCTAGAGCCTGGAAAAAATATGTAGCATGAAAAAATGTTTCAATTTACGATGATTCCAAATGTGTGAACTTTACTGACAAAACGATAAAAAACCGTAAAAAGAGAGAAACGAGGAAAAAACAGCCACTGAAAAAAGTTTTTTTTTTTCACTGGCTGTTTTAGAAGCTCTAGCTTCTAAAAAATGTTCTTTTCGCTCTAATAAATTGGCGCGCTTTACAGAAAACACGTGGAATCTGCATTCATACCTTCAAACTTGAATTTTCAGACTGTCAAAAAAAATAAATAAAGACAAATAGTCTGAGTGAGAGGCACAGCTGGCATAAGCCTTTTTTATAATTGTATAAAAATGATGTTTTTTACTCGTTCATAGATAGTCTATCATCCATCCATCCTAGGGTAGAATTAAGGTTGATAGGCATGGAGTAAGGGTAATTTAAATAGTCTATCAATTCTATGAGCCATTTGAAGGCAATTGGAGAATCCCGAATAAAACGTTTTATAAGATTTATGACTGAGCATGCCCAAAGGACTTGCAAATTCAATAAAATTTAAAATTCAATTTACTTTAAGTTGAGTTTTGGTCGTATTTTAAGTTGAAGCTAGTCAGGTTCATTTTGAGTTAAAATTGAACTCGTTTTAAAGTTAAGTCCATATATTAAGTTATATTTTTAAAAAGAGAGGAAACTAAAAAATCCAAACTAAAATCCAAGCAACTAGTAAAAAATAATTACGGAAGAATATTTCCAGACAAAGGACTCCCCGTCGATAACTACATAAAAGTATCCCTGGGGATTATTGCAAATAATTACTTTGTAACTGTTTGCAACCTTCATGAAGAGTACGTATATTGAATCGACGATTCGACAGATCGACAAGCTATATTCTTTGGCCAGATTCAAATTTTCAAGCTTTCCGTACTTCCGAAAAAATAGTCAGGTCGACACTGTCATCGTAATTACTGTAGTAATCAAATAGTTCGTAGTAACGAACTGTAAGTAAGGAGCGACCCGGCTCAATGGTAACCGAAACTCTAGAAAACGGGATTTTTATACCAATAGATACATCAAAAGAATCAGATTTTACTGCTGATTTCAAATATATAAATTTCATCAAGTTTAGTCCTACCCATTTAAAGTTACACACCTGAGAAAATTTGGCTGATTTTCGAAAAAAGAGGGAAATACCCCCTAAAAGCTATAGAACCTTAATGAAAATCACACTATCATATTCAGCATATCAGAGAACCCTGCTGTAGAGGTTTCAAGCTCCTATCTACAAAAATGTGGAATTTTGCATTTTTTGCCAGAAGAAAGATCACGGACGCGTGGTTATTTGTCTTTTCTTTTCTTTTTTTTCCCCAGGGTGATCGTATCGACCCAGTGGTCCTAGAATATCGTGGGAGGGCTCATTGGAACGGAAATTAAAAGTTCTACTGCCCTTTTTAAGTGACCAAAAAAAATGGACGGCAACTAGGCCCCCTCCCACGCTCATTTTTTTTCTAAAGTCACACAATCAAAATTTTGGGACAGCCATTTTGTTCAGCATGGTCAAAAATACGATAACTATGTCTTTTAGGATGACTTAATCCCCCGAAGTCCTCAGGGGGAGGGCTGAAAGTTATGAACTTTACCCAATGTTAACATATAGTATTGGTTATTGGTAAGTATCCAGACATTTTCAGGGGGGATTTTTTCTGGTGGTGGGGGGGGCGGCTCGGGGGTTATGCGGGAGGATCTTTCCATGACGGAGTTTTTCATGGGAGAAGGGAAGGGACATTGCTATGAAGGGGACGCTGGATTTCCCAGCATTATTTAAAAAAAAGATCCGAAATAAAATTTAAAAAAACAAGTTTTTCAACTGAACGTAAGGAGCAACATCAAAACTTAAAACGAGCAGAAAATATTACGTATATGGTTGGGTTCACCCCCTAGTCAATACCTCGCTCTTTAAGCCAAAGATTTTTTAGTACTTTCATAAGAACTATTTATTCTAATTAACGGCCTTTGTGATTGAGCGGTCATTTTAAAGAATTGGAACAAAATTCGAACTTTAACTTAAAGAGCAAGGTGTTGACTAGGAGGCGAACCCTCTAATATACGTATTAAAAATATATGAATAATGAAGTTCGTTACGTAAGTTAATTCGTAAGTTACGTATATTTATTACTAATAAAAACGTTCGTAAATAAAATTAAACAAGTTTCGAGAAAGCCATTTAACCAAATAAAAGTAAAATTAATATGCAAATTTTTTTTTAATTTTTCATGTACGCTGAGCCAAAATCAAAACCTGCAGTAATTAAAAAACGTTCAAAAATTAAATATAAAAAACAAGTTTTTTTAATTGAAAGTAAAAAACGACGTTAAAACTTAAAACGAACAGAAATTATTCCGCATATGCAAGGGGCTGTCCCCTCCTCAACGCCTCGCTCTTTAAGCTAAAGTTTGACTTTCTCACAAATCTATTTTTTTTTTTAACAATAATAAACTTTAGCGTAAAGAGCGAGGCATTGAGGAGGGGACAGCCCCTTTCATATACGGAATAATTTTTGTTCGTTTTAAGTTTTAACGTCGTTCCTTACTTTCAGTTTAAAAAAAAACTTGTTTTTTTTATTATTTAATTCCGTAAAGACGCAGGCCTCACTTGATATTCAAAGAAATACTGCATTAACATCAAGAAAGTTTTTTTAAGATGGGGCAAGACATACAGTTAAAATTTACAGAAAGAACAGCTTTTAAATGGAGGAAGTTTCTCTCCCCTAAAACCTCAGTGTCCTTACGAGTCTATAGTATGTTACGAGTCTATAGTAAAAATCTATAGCATGAAAGATCCCTAAGTTTAGAATGACTCAATTACAGAAGAATATTTCCAGGAAAAGGGACTCCCTGTTGACAATATATAAAAGTTCCCCAGGAGATTATTACAAACTGGTACTTCGTATCTTAATGAAGAATACACAACTTGAATCAGCGATGCTCAGGGAATTTTTAGAACTGCATTCTTTTGCCACATTAAAATTTTCAAGTTTTGCGTACTTCAGGTATAACAGGGAGGTCAACACTATCATCGTAATCCTGTAGTCCTAGTAATCTTATAAGGACGTAGGTCACACTTGATATTTATAGAAAATTAAATTTAGATCAGGAAATTTCTTTTTTAAAGGTGGAAAGACATGCAGTTAAAATTTACAGATCAAATTATTTTGAAATGGAGGAAGTTCTCTTCCCTTGGGGTCAGTACTTCCTATATCCCAGAATTCTCCCAGAAGATAACTGAGTCCTCCAAAATATCTCCGAAAATTATACAAGAATTGATGATTTGTATTTCTTGTCAATGCTCGTATATTTACGAATGTTAATTTTCAAGAAGATTTAGAAGAGGTCTACTTTTATTCGAGAAAAGTCACTGAACCCACAAAAAATCCAGCGACAGTGAGACACAGTGCGGGGGGGGGTCTTTCGAGCCAGTATAGGAGAAAGCTCAACTCTATTTCACTACCGCCAGGAATGCGCTCGACCTTTAGTTATTCCATTGTCAACATCTTAATTGTTCATTTCCATCAGTTCACTTTACATGGAAGCAACTTTTCCAATCCCTTTTTATATATGGATAGTCTCGAATGAACTTTACCAGAAGACAACATTCTTGGTCTTAAAAATTGTAGAAATAGTTTTAATTTATTTCTTCTGAATTAGAAAGAAGAAAGTTTCTATAACTTAAGAAAATTCTAAGCTTCTTTCGGGTTAGAAAAAAAAGCAACGATTGGGCCTTTCAGAAGTCAGGTCAATAGTTCGAACTGCCCTTATTATGTTTCTAAAGGCATATCACTAAAGTGTTCGGCAGACACTTAACCTATTTGATATCAAGATTTTACCACTGGGAGACTTACATGAAAAACTACCTTTAGATGGAAAATCGTTCAAAAACAAATGAATATACCCATGGCTAAATGTACATGGGTAGGATAATGAATGATCAAAACCAATTTTATAATGAAATTACACACCAACGTTCAGAATTACAAGTGGGGAGATTAACCTGAATTTCAGGGGGTGTTTCCCATAAATTCCCAGTTATTTATGCTAAGGTTTTAACTTGCATTTTGCTGAAAAGAATCAACAATAGATTTTTTTTTTTATTAGATATGGTGTTTTTCAGTTTATCATTTATAATTATCCTATAAAACTTGTTTTTTCGTGTTCTTTTCCAAAGGGGTGACTTTCGTATACCCAATATCCATTTCCACTCAATAAATTCAAACGATAATATTTCATTTTCGATTTCCACGTGGTCACCACACGCTAGATGGCGTTC
>JAQQPU010003771.1:0-12062 GCA_029168905.1 Artemia sp. Kazakhstan ARC1039 | reverse complement strand
ATCAGTTTCCACCCAATAAATTCAAACGATAATGTTTCATTTTCGATGTCCACGTTGTCACCACATGCTAGATGGCGTTCTTTTTCAGTTTATTATTTATAATTATTCTTTAAAACTTGTTTTTTCGACTTCTTTTCCAAAGGGGTGACTTTGGTATGGTTTACACACCTAATATCAGTTTCCACTCAATAAATTCAAACGATAATATTTCATTTTCGATGTCCACGTTGTCACCACACGCTAGATGGCGTTCTTTTCCAGTTTATTATTTATAATTATTCTTTAAAACTTGTTTTTTCGAGTTCTTTTCCAAAGGGGTGACTTTGGTATGGTTTATATGGTCAATATTACTTTCTACTTAATAAATTCAAACGATAATATTTCATTTTCGATGTCAACGTTGTCACCTAACATTAGATGGCGTATTTTTCGGTTTTTTATTTATAATTATTCTTTAAAACTTGTTTTTTCGACTTCTTTTCCAAAGGGGTGACTTCGGTATGGTTTATATGGCCAAAATTAGTTTCCACTTAATAAACTTTTCATTAAGGTTCTATAGCTTTTAGGAGATCTTTCACCCTTTTTTCGATAATCAGTCAAATTTTCTCAGGCGCGTAACTTTTGATGGGTAGAACTAAACTTGATAAAACTTACATATTTGAAATCAGCATTAAAATCTGATTCTTTTTTATATACTGCCTATTCGCGGTTTATAATTTTGAAGTATTCTTCTATGTTTGTTTATAACAGTTTTCTTTTCAAGGGTGATTATGGCATTAAGTATTTTGTATGGTTTAATGTGATCTATAACTGAACTTATCGTTTAGTTACAGTTTATTTTCTTCTATTTACCTTATCATTTTAATATATAAGTGTTGATTGAAAGGATCCAATTTCAGCAGTAGAGTAGCTGAAATACTATACTACAATGTTACTAAATTTTGAGGAGGATTTTTGCTCAAGAGTTAAAGATTTTTACAGTTTTTCCTGTAATTTAGTAAATTTTTCATAAGTGTCTCGTATTATTTCCCCCTTTTTTATTTTGAACTTTTCTGTTAGTTTTCATATTAAAAGTTGGAAGCTGGAAAAGTTTCAAAGTTGAAAATTTACTAAATTTCGTAAATTTTCATAAATTTCTCTTTTTTTTTTATTTAATTATTTTGAAAAATACTTGTTAATTTTCGTACTAAAAGTTGAAAAGTTGTAAGTTGGAAAAGTTTCAAAGTTGGAAATTTACTGAATTTTGTTGGAAAGTTGGAAGTTAAAAAAGTTCCAAAGCAGGAAATTTATTGATTTTCGTGTAATCAAATATTTTTCAATACTTCAAATTGTTTCCTGTTTTTTTCGTCCAACTAATTGGAAAAAAATCCCTTCTGTTAATTTTTATATTATAAATTGGAAAGTTGAAAGTTGGAAAAGCTTCGAAGCTGGAAATACGGCATAGAGAAATCTCAGGAATGGGCATTAGATAAGATATTTATTTCAAAAAAATCGCTATCACAAGCCCACAAAGGGCCGAATTCGGACTTTGGAGTCGACAACAAATAAATGGTTACACTAAAAATGCAAAGAACAACAATGAAATAGAGAAAACCATAATCAACATCATTTAAAAGTCAATAATTAAAACTGTAAAAAATCAATTAAAAAATTAAAAAAAACAAAAATTGGTCAAACTAAACTTAGAGCGAGACATAAATGCATTTAAATTAAAAGGGATACTATGAAAGTGTCAGCAATTAAACTACAGTAAATCAATAAAAGAGTTAAAAACAATAAAAACTCGTCAAGAAAGGGGGGGGGGGGCAAGCAAAAGAGCGCAAGAACCTGGGCAGTACCATCAGCTAATAAACAAAAAAGAGGGAAAAAAAGAAACTATTGAGACATTTTATTCATTTTCTCTGTAATGAAGGGGATAAAAGTTCTTTCGTATCTGGAAGTAACGCAGCGAATGGGGGAAAGCAGGGATGGGCTCAGAAACAGCTCGAGGCGGCCGTATTCTGGACGGGGAGTGACGTTTGGAGAAAATACTTGCCGTCCGAGGGTTTGTTATGGCATTTTTTGCAAAACGGAGGCACAACGAAACCCTCCTTTGCTCCAGGGTTTTCAGACTAGCTTTTTTTAGGATCAGAGAGTAAGGCACCTTGCCTTCTTTGAAAATTATTCGCAAGGCCCTTTTTTGAATTGATTCGATTTTTTCCGATTCTTCGCGAGAGATACCAGGGTACCAAACTGGACAAGCATATTCTAGATGCGGGCGGACAAAAGACGTGTAAATTCTTAAGGAGTGGGAAGGGGGGACGCTGAATTTATTTAGGAGCTTAAGGAGGGCGATAGGCACATTAGCTCTATGGATGATGTCATTAACGTGGATATCCCACTTTAAATTTGAAGAAATTGTGACGCCAAGTAGTTTAAATGAGGACACAGAAATTTCAGGAGGGATAGGATTAAGAAAATAGGGCGAGGATTTGAGGAAACAAATGGGCATTATCATGGACTTAGAGGGGTTTACTGTCATGTCTAAGTCTAAGGCCTCGTCTCCAATTTCATTGAGGATACTCATAGGGTCACTTATTAAATTACTGAAGCAAGTTTCAACAACCGTTAGGTCATCAACAAATTTCCATCGGTCAGGAAATTCCTTTGCGAGGCTGTTGATCATTACTGAAAAAAGGAGGGGACCTAGGAGAGTACCTTGGGGTATGCCGTTGTGGACAGGGAGAGGATTTGAATAATGATTTTGGTATTTGACAACTTGCGATCTATTTGTTAAGAAGGAGGCAACTAATTTCACCAGTAAGGGATCAATATTGAACTCGTTGACAAGTTTCTCAATTAAAATATTGTGGTTAACAAGGTCAAATGCTTTCTGAAGGTCGATGGAAATTAAATTTAGCCAGGAATTAGGCTTTTTAAGGATTTTCCCGATGTGATCAATAAGAGAAACGAGGTAATGGGAAGTAGAGGTGGATTTTAGGTTCCCAAATTGTTTCAAGTCAGTAAGAGGTAGGATTTTTTCCTTTAGCCAATCTGCAAGTAATCCTTCATAAAGTTTCGAGAAAATAAGAGTAAGAGTAATAGGCCGGACGCCTTCAAAACCAGGCTTTCCGTTTTTCTTTTTCAAAGGGGTTATGAAACCCTGTTTCCAAATTGTAGGAATTTGCCCAGACTCGGTAATCTTGTTAAACAGGAAAGACAAGGGCTTAGAAAAGAAATCACCGAAGGCACTAATAAGAGGAAAGGGGATATCCAAAGGACAAATACTTGTCTTTCTTAGTTTTTGAATTCTTCTTTCTATCTCAGACGGAGAAACAGCAGGTAAAGAAGGGGAAAGGGCTCCTGATGGTAATTGGTCGGACAGTGGTGGAAGACTCTGGACAATAGAAGCGAGGAATTTATTGAGATTATTGGCAGTAATATCAGGGGACTCGGGTAGATTGAAGTTAAGCTGTTCAAGCCTCCTGCCAAACAGCTTTTTAACCTCAGAATACCAGTTTTTGGTTTATTAGTAAACAATACTTCGACCTTATTTTTGTAGTACGATCGTGCCAATTTGCGAATTTTTCTTTTAATTGATTTTCTTAGTTTATTGGCTTCATCTGGTTAACCATTTTTGAAAAGCTTCAATTTGGTTCTAATTAGTGTTTTTATAGTTTGGCTAATAAAGGGTTTGTCACTGGAGCAATTTAAAAAAAAAATTTCCGGGAAGCAAATTTGATATTTGTCAATTAGCTTTTTGTGGAACAAAGCCATTTTCTCATCAATATTTTTTAAACTATAAACATCGGACCAATCTTCAGTATTCAGCCACATACCAAAAGAAAGAAGACCAGAATTTTGAAGAGGGCGATAACTGCCATAAGTTATTGAGAAAGAATGATTAAAATTAGAGGAGGGGGATAAAAGAATCGAAAGATGATAACTCCCACCTAATGGAGGCAGAACTGAGGGAGGGTTGTAAAAATTATACATATTAGTTAAAATAACATCAAGAGAGGTATTTCCCCGAGTCGTTGGTATTTTAACAATCTGCTTAACTTTAAGTGAGGAGCAAAATGAATCCATTTTAAGGTCGTTTAATTCGCCAACTAAAAAAGACCAGCATTGCGGTATTTAGAAATAACAAAATCAGCACTTGTCTGCAATTGTTGGATGAATTTACGTTTGACTCGATATTTTGATTTTGGGAGTAATAGAAAACGGCTATTGCAATAATATTAAATGGACGAGGGAGAACTTTTGGTCTAATACTTAGCCAGAGGGTTTCATCGTACTCGGATAAACTAGGGACTCGAATAACCTTTGGGTAAAGATTACTCTTAGTAAAGAACAAAACACCGCCACCTTTTTTCCAAGTGGGTGGTCTAAAGGACGGAGTTTAATAAACTCTGAATAATTTGTCAGGCGCAGAGACCCTGGGTCGTGGGACTGTACTTCCGTAATAGCTATAATATTGATTAGATTTGATTCTGAAAGCACCTCGAGTTCAGTAAGCTTTTCAAAATTAAAACTTTCGGCATTAGTAACTAAAAGTTTGGGAAAAACAAACCGATTGGGGAATTTCGACAGGGATACTTGGCGTGTTTGAGAATTTCCTGGGTGGGGTTTCAATTTAATATTATGATGCTGCGGAGAAGTAGGGTAAGAGAAGGATTTACCTTGGGGATTTGGAGGTGGAGGGGAGGGCGAGGATACAGCCGAAGCATGATGAGGAAGGTGCGACTTGTTTTCAGTTGTCGGAAAGTGCGAACAATTAGGATTTAATACAAGACAATTATTAAATGCAAAAGGTCTCAGACCTGAGTCACCCTGGTAGGGTGGGCACGAGGGATTAAACGCATGGGTCGGAGGCGGGAAAATATGGGAGGGAAATAAGACGGTGGTATTTTCAGGGGGTTCAACTTGGGAGGGGTTAACTGGAGCGTTAAGAGGGAAGGGATTTTGCTGGGAATATGGAGTTTTTCTTCGGGGTGGTAAAGGTGGAAGTTTTTTGAGTGAGCAAGGTGGATTTGGGATAAAAAAGGAAAAGTATGCGCTGGTGAGCTAATTTTATTAATTGAATGAAGGGGGCTCCGCTTTTGGGTTGATTGAGAACTTGTAACTATTTTACTATTAAAAATTTTACTGCGCCTGGCTATAGCACGATAATCCCTGTTTTTCAAATGTAATTACATGCACTTTAGGAGGCCATTAGGCCTCATTCAGGAATGGCAGTGGCCACCACTGTCTACATCTCCTTATCATCGTCTTATCCAGTTTTGTCGCTGATTGTGTGTTTTTCTCTTGGTCTATCTTTTTTCTTATTGCTTATTGCTACCCCACCTTTATACTTTTGTGTGTGTGGACTATAAATAAATATGTATATTATAAAAACTTTAACGAGGGAGTTGGACATGATTAGATTTCAGGATAAGATTTTATTTCAGGAAGTGGACTATAACAAGCCTAAATTGGCAGAATTCGTGCTTTAGAGAAAAAAAAACACACAAAAGTGACAAATAAAATGAGAAGAAGGATATAATAATTTGACATCATAAACAATAGGTACCTTAAAACAGAAGATTAGTAAAATATTTGATAAAGAATAGATTAGCACATAGAGTGAATACAGAGCGGACAATCATTCATTGAATATAAGGTGAAACCCTATTATAGAATAGATATAGATGTCGTAACTCGTCAAAAATATTCAAAACAATATAAAAACATAGCTATAAAAAAAGCTTAATGAATACAAAAAGAGTAATAAACGACGGAATGGTATAAATAAGAAGGAAGAGGCAAATTATTGATTGGTTTGATTTTACTATTTGATAATTTTTACTATTTGACAATATTTAAATTATTTGATTTGTTAATATTTTCAGTGATAAATTTATTCAGTAAAGTTAATTTATTCAGTGACATATCTAGAACTAAGATCACAAATGGAGGACAAGATAGGTGCAGAACGAGAAACAGTACGGGGCGGGCAGAATCTGAATGTATTTGTGGGAAAAGGTTTCCGCAAAATCATAAAAAAATGGAAAATTCGCTTTTATTATTATCCCTGTTGTGGAAACAACTTGCTTTTCCGACCAACTTAAGCTATCCTGAATTCTTTTTAGTTGACTAATAAATTCATTTATTTGAGACTTCTGGTAATGGGGCTATTAGGGAAGCTAAATCTGTTGTTGCTCTAATTGAAAGGTAATCGCTTGATCGTGGAATATTTGTTGGATGTGGTTGCTGTGAATTTTGATTTGGGGGGTTAGATGAAATTTGTAGATAATGGGTCATTGCTGTTGTTTCCCAGAGATTCATGTCAGAATAAAACTTACTGATTACGTCACACTACATCATGATTATGACGTCTTCTACGTCCTAATCATCACTATTGGGACTATTAGCTTTTTTTAGAATAGAAATTTGAATTAAAATCAACTTGGTGGAAGAGAATAAAAACTTGAGAACCGTGGCTAATTCGAGTAAAGTCAAGACAGATAGTATCAGTGTTGTATCAGTATTGTATCAGTATCAGTATCAGTATTGAGTATCAAGACAATTCGAGTATCAGTGAGAGGCAAAACTGGCATAACCTTTTTCAGAATTGTATTAAAAATGATTCCTTTCACTTGTTGATAGATTGTCCATCATAGATTCTAGGGCAGTACTAAGGTTAGGTAGGCATGGAGTAGGGGAAATTCAAATGGTCCATCAGTTTTATCAGTTATTTGAAGGCAATTGGAGACCCCAAATAAAAGATTTTCAAAGATTTATAAATGACAATGTCCACAGGACTTGAAGGCAAAAACCTAGCTTTTTTAGAAGCTCAAGAGTATGGGACTTTACCCCCTTTAAAATTTATCCATTTTATCCTACCCTTCGCGGGAAATAGTAGGGTGTCAAACAGGAGAAGCATATTAGGCAATTTCTAACGATGTTGTTGACCAGCATTGCTGATAAACAATCTGTTCTGGTTGCGACACTGTCGATCAAAATTCGTGTTCTACCAACCCATAAAGGTTATGTCGATGGATACGACCCGTATTTGAATCTCTGTTGTTTAAGCTTGTTGGTAAAATTAAGCCGGAAATTTCAAGGTAGAACAATCATAGGGAAAATTTATTTTGTTCTCACAATTTTAGAAGAAACAAGAAGTTACTTAGCAAGGAAGGTTGTTGTATTTCTTATTACATTGATTTTCTACTTAAAGTAACAAATGGGAGGGTATTTCCTTTTAAATTATCTAACATTCCTGGGGCACTAACCTTTGGTGAACTTGGAAAATTTTTGTTGTGTAATAAAACTGAAACTTTGTTGTATAATAAAACTGAAACTTCGTTGTATACAACAAAACTGAAATTTTGTTGTATAATAAAATTGATACTTTGTTGTATACAACAAAATTGAAATTTAGTTGTATAATAAAACTAAAACTAAGGTTTGATCTAACAGTGGAAAGTTGTATACAAAGTGAAAATTATCAGAGTAAACACAAGTCTTATAGAAACCACTACAGCAATGTTCAATTGAATTTGAAAACATTTCTGATTATTTTCCATAATAATAGAAACGCCTTTTCTTGCAGAATTCATTGTTGATACACAATTCTCGATCAACAAATCTGTTCTCACAATTGCTGATGAACCTAGTTGATAAACGGTGTGGTTTGCAAGAAAAGGCCTATATCCGAGTAGATGGGAACAAAGGATTCAGAATCCTTAACTGTAAACATAATTGTTAATAAAAAACGTATTCACATTAAAAAAATATTAATAATAACTGATTATTTCAAATAATCATATAATTATATAATAAATAAATTTTGAATAACTAATACTGAGTTGAGACATACCTTTAAAGCGTTTTCAACAGCAGAATGCAGCTCTTTGATTGATTTGCAAACATAGCCCTTTCCCCCATACATCTCTGCCATCTTTTCATATCGACACCCAGGAGTGAGCGATGTAGGTGGCAGTGTAATCGCTGGGTCACTTCCATCAGTTAGATCATAAAAAAGGCCATGGTCCAGTCCAGCATAAATGCCGTTGTTATTTACAACTATTATTATCACTGGTAATTTGTATCTTGACATAGTTTCCACTTCCATACCGCTGAAACCAAACGCGCTATCACCTTCAATGCAAACAACGCGTTTGCGAGGCGAATTATCGCGGCACCAAAGGGCTGCAGCAATGGCGTAACCAAATCCAACTCCCATTGTCCCAAATGTACCTTACGAACAGAAAGAAAAATTAATTAATAAATCTAATATGTTCAAAATTTTTGACAATGATAGGGTCATGCCCTATAAGATTAAGTTGGTTCTTAATTAACTTTACAGTAAATCTAAAATGTACACATCAGAAACATATCTGAAAGATTTCCTGTCTAGTCTAAATTCTAGTATATTCTAAATATATATAGCTTTCTGGATAGTTAGGAGGGAGCTCTGGAGCCCCCAACCCCCCCACAGGCTTGATATTTGCTAGTAATAGTACTCCCTAGATTGTTAAAGAGAAAGATTTATACAAGTCAGAGGAAAAAAATTATTCTCGAATCAAAAAATGAATTTCTAAAGCAAGCGCTAAAAAGCGTCAATGGTCCCCCGCATAACTAAATAGATCTATATGTTGATATATATATGTAGAGGGTCGAGTATAAGGGGTGAAAGTAGAATATGTCTACTTTCCAGGGGGGTAAACGCCTAGAACCGTAAAAAATAATGGCATTTAGTCTGGCTAGTCATGACTATGGGTGTTGTTTTGTGAATAAATGATTCAGATTCTAAACCCGTCAAACAACTCAGACTTGAACTTATAAATCCTGTAAAACGAGCATTAGCTAGTTAAAGCCATAAAACAACTAGACGAAATTAAATAACCAAGCTGCTAACTAAGGTAATACCAAAAATGAAATGAAAGTATTTAAGTGGTGCTTTACGGCTAATGCTCAAATCTGTTATAACCCTACATGGCAACAGTCTAAACACAATGGCAAGCCCTCGTGGCAAGATTCACGCCGTTACAGCTTCAATTTGAATGTACATACAATATTCAGTAATAGATTCAGCAGCCTATAAATTCAGTAGTAGACTGTAAATGTAGCACTTTCGAGAACTTTCAAGGTTGAATTTTAAATGGATATAAATTTCTCTCTTTTTTTAGGAAGGATCTGGGGCAGTCCCCAAAACCTCGTTTGGGTGAACCAAAAAAGAACTAGTAAAAATATTATATTTATTTTCACTAAAGTCAAGTCTAAGAAGATGAGTGGGATTATGTTATGCAAGACTGCTATGATTATGCTATACCACGCAATGGAGTAAGGTTTAAAGCAACAGGGTTAGGATTAGTAAGGTTGCTAAATGTTCATCGAATGGACGAAAATGGGTTAAGAAATGTCAGAGGATGAGAACAAATAGCACGGGAAACTTATAAGAGCGGAAACGGGTGTAAGGATGGAGTAGAAAGTGTATAATAATGTTATAATCTTATAAGAGTGGAGAGTGGTCGAACAAAAACCTTGACAATTTCGCCTATTTTTTACACTACCATAAATTACTGCATACTTGATTTTTAGGGTACTATAAATATAGGAAAGGGAAAAAATATTGAATTCTGCCGCCAGTAGGAGAAGGTCTACCAGGTGCATGGGCTGATCTCAAGAGCATTTCAACGCTATGCCTGTGTGAATGGGGTGGAAAAGGGGAGGAGAATTGCCTCTCTATAACACCGGTCCCAGATCTCAAGCCCTCCATCCCCTCCCTCCATAACGTTGAAGGATGAAATCAATGAGTACAGGAAACGTGAATGAGTGCTAGCGTTGAACAGAAAAATCACTAACGCCCTTAGCGAGTTTGTTCTTTTTTTACCTTAAACTGCTACACACTTCCTGTAAAAACACATTTACAGTGTTGTACTGTTTTGTTTTTACAATTTTATATCTGCATACTTTACGAATATTCTGTTATATTCTGGTGTAAATTCTATTATCAGTAGGCTTAACAGCTTGAAGTCCATTACCCTAATTAACCTGCCAAGACTTTCCCAACCAAACCTAGGAAAATTTTGAGCAGACTAGGTTTTGACCTAGAGTAAAAGCAAGGAATTTTTACACAACCCAATTGGTCAATGTTTCTTTCATTTATTCTGGCTTGATTTGATTTAATTCTGCTTTTTTTTCCTTTTTTTCTGAGCAGTAAACACGACTTGGCGGAGATCCTTGTCGAAATATTTGTTTATTTTTGCTTCACACTGCTCTACTGGCTGACACTACCCTCGTTTTCCCTCAGCTATTTGATTGTATTTTCCATTTATTCTTTTTTTCATACAACAGCTGACTAATTATAAGTTACGAAGATATTTCAGCTTTAATGCTATAGCATCTTATATTAATAATATAATTTTTTCTGCTTTTTAATAAGGTCACCAGACCTTTACCGTCAGTTTTTAACCCCTATCTTCGCATGTTAGCTCTGTCCAAAGATCCAACTGATATGAGTTTCTGATTCTTTTTTAATGAGACTATACACACAAGTCAGGACCGCTTGGCACTCTTAGCCCAAGTGACAGGTGAAGGGCTTGTATCCTCAGACAAGTACAATCATTTATGATAGAATACTAGAATACACGGTAATGACCGTTGTTGGCCGTTGGTAATGGCCGTTGTTGGTTCGAAGCGTGGGCGCTTTCGAAAGTTGTATTTAAATATGGTTTAATTTCACTGGTTATGTCTAGGCCTAAAAGAAACAAAAGTTTAAGATAGTTAGGTCAAATTTTAAGGATGAAGGCTTAAATAGGATCTTTTTTATTTATTAATATATTTTTTTTTCTCTTTTCGCCAGGTCTGTGGAATCATGCTTCGCCTGATTTCAGTTGCGGATTTTGTCATGTTCAAATGAACTCTCTTCCCTTCTGCTACTTCTTCTTTTCTTCTTTCTTTTGTTTAGTTTTTTGGGTTTTTTTATTTGTTTTATTCTTTTTTTCTATTTTTTTTCAATAGATGTTTTTGCATTTTATGTACTTAAATGATTAATAGTTTAATAGGAGAAAGTTTTGTTACGTCCTCCCCCTCCTTTAACGGCTACGGAGCTTTGTGTGGGTCTCTTATTGTGTTATTGAGTTGTTTTTGTTGCTTGTTTTTAAATATATATCTTCTAAAGAATGATAGAGCTACTGAAAGTTATTTCTTTTGAGAATTCAGCAAGACCTAAACGAAAAGCAAGGGTATATTCATAGGCAGGGGCGCAGATAGGTTTAAAAGCACCAAGGGGGAATGCATTTTATCCCCCAACGCCTTAACAACATAACAGGGCCTGTTGTCAGGACTGGTATGCCGTCTTAATTTGTTTTCAGAAAATTTTCCCAGACTCTCATAACAGCTGCAACGTTTGTTAGTTAGCCTTATCCCTTTTTAAAGACACTGCTGGAGACGCTGCTTCTTCTTACTTTTCAATTTGTATGATTTGCCTGACCTGAAGACTATTGACACAACGTAATTTTTATAAGATGATTATTGTATGGTATTTAATGTCTCTTTTTCTTGGCAGCCCTAATACAATTTGAGGTGCACTTTTTAATATGCATATTTTTACAACTAAACCGGTAGCCGATTACGTCATTTCCGTTTTGAAGTGACATAGATTGTATTGGTTTTTGATTCCCTTGAATAGGAACGAGAGAGAATCCAGTAAAAATCAGTTCAAAAAATCCTAAATTAATTGCTTTAAAATTTGCCAGAAATCTTTGCAAGCAGCTTATCCCTTATTTGACCAGCACAATTAGTGTTTTAAAAGTGACAAATTTCCTCTTAAAATGTAAAATTGAAGGGTTTAGATTTGAAATCTAAAAACGGAAACTGGAAGACAAATTTCAAAAGCCGTCACTTTCAAACACGCCTCAAATTCTAAGCACTCCATCGCCTGAATTGATTCGTGAATATGAGTTGTAAGTAGAGATGCCTTATTGACTCCGGGACGACACCCCTGCTGCCACCTACAACTTTTTTTACATAATTTATGTCTGTTTTCTTGGATGGTTATGTGTGTTGGTCGATTTATTTGATGTTTTTCATGGATG
>JAQQPU010003770.1:46390-56634 GCA_029168905.1 Artemia sp. Kazakhstan ARC1039 | reverse complement strand
TAAAACGAACAAAATAATTACAAACTAGAGATTGGCTAATGTCACCTTCCAAACTTTAAAAGCCC
The DNA here is from genome assembly GCA_029168905.1 of Artemia sp. Kazakhstan ARC1039. Taxonomy (NCBI): domain Eukaryota; kingdom Metazoa; phylum Arthropoda; class Branchiopoda; order Anostraca; family Artemiidae; genus Artemia; species Artemia sp. Kazakhstan ARC1039. The sequence goes on along the minus strand of JAQQPU010003770.1, from coordinate 56,569 downwards.
AAAGCCTAGTGCGTCATTGGCGCTTTACCGATTTTCTAAGAAAAGTAAAGGCCATTTTAAACATAAGCTTAGAAGATACAAAATACCTGTTAAAATTCAAACTCAAAACGACCAGAAATTAAATAAACAATAATAGAGAACAAACATAAAGCAGGTTCTAATATGAATGAATAAATAAATCTAAAAACGAGTAAAACATCAGTTGAATATGCGAATCAAGATTAAAACGAACAAAAATAACTACAAACAAGAGATTGGCTAATGTCCCCTTCCAAACTATAAGAGTCCAAAGCCTACTGCGTCATTGGCGCTTTACCGATTAATTAAAAAAAAAACTTTCCGAAAAAGAAGTTTTTCAAAGAAAAGTAAAGGTCATTTTAAACTTAAGCTCAGCAGATACAAATACCTGTTAAAATTCAAACTCAAAACGAGCAGAAATTACTATTGAAGAATAAATGATACCCAAAACAAACAGAAATTAAATAAACAATGATAGCAAAAAACATACAACAAGTAATTATATAAATGAATAAATAGATCTTAAAGCGAGTAATGTTTGGATTGAATATGAAAATCAAGCTTACACCGAAAAAAAGTATTTTGCTATTGAAGTATAAATGAAACTTAAAACGAAAAGAAATTAAATAAGCAATCAATGCAATCAAATACACAATAGAAATTAATGTAAATGAATAAATAAATCTTAAAACGAGTGAAACTTAAATTGAAAATGCAAATCAAGCTTGAAACGAACAAAAATCACTACGAACAAGTTTGGGCATCGACTCCTTCTCTCACTGTTAAAGTCTAAAACCTTCTGCGTCATTGGCGCTTTACTGAAAACCAATCTTAAGACAAATATCTTCTTTTGTACTTAATATTGAAAATAAACATTAAAATTACAGTAAAATTTTGAACTGATGAGCTTTCAGCAATTAATATCAAATATTCAGATTAATTTATTAGGTCTTTCTAAAGTTATTCAAGACGAATATAGTTTCACTACAAACAAGAGTTGGGATACCGCCCCCTTCCTTAACAGTGAATACAAACCAAAAGCCTACTGCGTCATTAGCGCTTAACTGAAAGTGAATTATATTACAAATATTTTCTTTTCCAGTTCTTACAGAATTGAAAATAAAAATAAAATTACAGTAAAATAAATTCTTGAACTGATGGATCTTTCAATAATTAATATCATTATGCATCAAATATTCAATTTTATGTTGTTTATACTTTCCAAGACTGTTCAAGATACATATGGTTTTTCTTATCCGACTTTTGAACTATTTAAACAAAAATGTTTATCTCAAAATTTTCATCAGATGGGTCTGGAAAAAGGCGTGGGGGGGGGAGGGCTATTTGCCCTCGGATCTCTTTTGAATATTAAAAAGTGAACTCGAACTTTCAATTTCTAATCAGACGAGCCCTCTCAGAAGTTTATACGAGCATCCATTTCCTAAGAACCATATATGCCCCAGCGCATAACTTACAACACCTGCCCCCGGGCCCTGGGGGTGTGTGTCGACACCTGAATTTTTGTTAACTGACTTTTGAAGAATTTTAACCTTAATGGCTTTCTCAAAATTTTATCGGATGCATTCGGGAAAAATGGGCTAGTTGCCATCCAATCTCTTTTGACTCTCAAAAACTAAAACAGAACTTTTAATTTCCAATCAAATGAGCTCTCTCTGAAGTTTTTACGAGCATCCCTTCCATAAGAAACATATAATCCCCGAGGGCATAACTTACAACGCCTACCCTCGGGTCCTGATGGGGCTGTATCGACCCCGGAGTTTTCGTTATATGGTCTTTGAATAATTTAAAAAAAAGGCATCTCAAAGTTCTTATCAGAAGGGTTTGAGAAAAAAGGGAGTAGAGGGGGGGGGGGGGGCTAGATGCCCTCAAATCTCTTTCGACTCAAAAAGTGAAATAGAACTTTCAATTTCCAATCAAATGAGCCCTCTTTGAATCTGATACGAGCATCCCTTCCATAAGAACCATATATGCCCCCAGTGCATAACTTCCAACGCATACCCCCGGACCAAGGGGGGATGTGTCCACACCGGAGTTTTTTTTATATGATCTTTGAACTATTTTATTAAAACACTTATCTCAAAATTTTTATCAGATACATTTGTGAAAAATGGGCGTGAGGGGGGGGGGGGTGCTGGTTAAACTCCGATATCTTTTGACACGTAAAAAGTGAACGGGAAATTTCAATTTCCAATCAAATGAGCCCTCTCTGAAGTTTATACGAGCATTCCTTCCATAAGAACCATATAACCCTTGCCCTGAAGACTGTGGGGGGAGTGTCCTGCTCAAAGATATAATTTCCAGAACTTTCATCTACGTTGAACAAAATGGCTATCTCAAAATTTTGATTGGATGTGTTTTGGGAAATGGTGGGCGTAGAAGGGGTGTTAGTTGCCTTCCAATCACTTTCAACTACTAAAAAGGACACTAGCCATTTAAATTTCCAATCAAAAAAGCCCTTTTTGAAGTTTCTACAACACTTTCTACAAAAACATTACATGCCGCCGGGGCATAACTTACACACCTTGCCCTGAGGGGTCTGGGGGGGGGGGGGTTGTCATCCTCAAAGACCTAATTTCCAGAATTCTCAACTACGTTGAACAAAATTGCTATCTCAAAATTTTAATTGGATGTGTTTGGAAAAAAGGTTGGCGTGAGAGGGGGGTTATTTGCCCTCCAATCACTTTCGACTTTTAAAAAGGGCATTTAAAGGGTAGCCCTTTGAATTTTCAATCGAATGAGGCCTTTTTTGAAGTTTCTACGACAAAAATTTCTATAAAAAGCTTATATACCCCCAGGGCATAACTTACAACCCTTGCCCTAAGGGCTGTGGGGAGTGTCCTCCTCAAAAACATAATTTCTATCTGGAAATCAACTACGTAGAACGAAATGGCTATCTCAAATTTTTATTGGATGTGTTTGGGGAAATGGTGGACATGGAAGGGGTGTTAGTTGCTTTCCAACCACTTTTGACCCTTAAAGAGGGCAACGCTATAGCGTTGACTCTGAAAAGGAGTTATATTACAAATATTTTCTTCTGTATTTATTAAATCATTGAAAATAACAATTGCAGTAAAATAAAACCTTAAACTGATGAGTTTTCAGCAATTAATATCAGTATACATAAATATTACTTTTTAATTTTATTATTTTCAATTTAATTTTATTAGTTTTTTCCAAGACTTTTCAAGATACACATAGATTTCGGTACAAACAAGAGTCTAAGGCCAACTGGGTCATTGGCACTTTACTTAAAATTAAATTAGCATAATTTCTATGATTATTAATTTAGATTGGCATAATTATATTAGCTTTAGAATTAATTGAAAGCACATTATTTTTTTATCTTGGAAAAATGAAAGCAACTAATTACATAGGTCTTTCATGAGGGATTTGATTCAATATTAAGCTGCTGTTTAGTAGCTGATTTTACGTATCTCTTTTTTTCGGGAGGGGGGAGGGTACAAGTCAATTTTCATTCTTTGATTTGAAAAAGATTGAAAGTTTTACAAAAGAAAAATGGTGCTATTTTGCAGTACTTGTGCAGTCAAGTACTATATTGTGCCTGTCAGACAAGCACAGGCATAGACAAGTACTTAAATGAAATTTTACTTACTTGCAATAAGAATCAAATCCTCGTAGCAATATTGAACCTTCATTAGGACACCTTTTGCACTGTGCAGCCTCACCGTCTGTTTTTGGCCTGAAAGAGAATATAAAAGAAACTGAAGAAGAAGAAACCATTAAATAAAAAACAAGAAAATGGTCTCATAAAAATAAACAACCGATTCAAAGACCGACTGCACAAGATTGTGGTACGTATAAAGTCTATGTAGCTGGTTGTGATGAGGGGAACAGGGTGTTACACAATGAACTTTTTTATAATAAAATAAAATTAAAAAAAAAAAATTGAATATTTTGGGCTTGTCTCTATTTTTTATTTTATATAAAAATACAAGAAAATAGTTTCTTTGACATCAATAATCTAGTTAAGGAAAGTGACAAAATAATGCTTTATTTGAAAATTGCCGTCAAAAGGTTATGTTAGCCAAGCTTGCATTTCAACACCTCGAATCATGCAGGTGCTGTTGAAACTTGCATTTCTACATCGGTTTAAACCATGAAATCAAGTTAAAGAAATATTTCCCAAAAGGTTTTTTAAAAAAATGTACAGAATCATATTAAAACACAAGACGCGCAGAAATAAAGTCATTTAATAATCCGAAATTCAAACAAACAGAAATTACAATCAATGAATACATGAAAACAAAATGGAATAGAAATTAAAATAAAATAATCATCATAACAGATAGGGCTACAGAGGAAAATTGAATCATTAAACAAACAGTAATCAAAACAAATAGTCAAGTCAAACTAAGAATAAACAGAAATATCCACAAAAAAGAGTAAGATTACTGCCACCTATAAAGGTTATACCGTCATTTGCGCTTTATTGAAAGCGATTTGTATTTTGAGCATTTTTTTTTTAAATCTGTCATAGCATCAACAACAGCGCAAAACAATAAACATAACAATACCCCAAGACTAATCGAGGTTCACAAATAAGAGTGCTGGTACCCCCTTCTCTTAAACCATCTAAACGGTTCGAGTGTCATTTGTATTTTGCTGACAACAATATGAGTTTTGAACAGTGTTGTCTTTATTTGTCATAATATAAACAACAACAAAAAAAAGAGGAAAGGAAATGAAAATCACCAAAATGATCAAGATTACTGGAAAGAATTAATGAAAGTGGACTGATTATCTAACGTATTAGGATTCAAATTACCAAAATTCTCGGCAATTTTAGAGTTTTCGATGTTATAATTCTAGAAGTGGAAACGATTAAAACAAGTTTTGGTTTCAGTAAAGCACAAATTAAGCTCAAACTTTTAGAAGTCTTAGGAGGTGGTAGCCGTTCTTCTACTGGCGATGATTTGTGCTAGTTATAGGACAATTTATCCATCTACAGCAGTATCTGTTATCTTTATGTTTGATGTAATACATTCAAGTGATTGGTGCCATGTATGAGAATAGCACTACCGCAGGTAAGGTAGGAAATGAGGTTAGTTAATCAGGAGTTAAGCACGGTTGAGTTCTATCTCCATTTATATGGGTAGCTTTGATGGATTTTGTCCTAAGGAACACGTTAAGGACTATGAGAGAGCAAAGAATCAAATAAAAGGTAAAACTTCTAGAATTAGATTATGCTGATGATTTCAGCATCCTAGATGAGAATGTTGGCAAAAACACTCATTTTATGGATGCTTTGAGAGCTCAGGATGCATGAATAGGCTTGAAAATTAATGTTATGAAGAATAAGTCGCTTAGACTGGAATAAATAAAGGTGAAGAGGTGATGTTAGGTAATAATAAGATTGTTCAAGTGGATAGCTTCACTTATCTCGGTAGTATTATTAGTAAAGATGGTGGATTCAAGTTAAATTACAAGGTGGATTCAAGTTAAAATTAGAATAGCTGAGGCCCGGTTTTTTTTTTCAAAGTGGAACAAAGTTTAGAACAATAGAACGTGACCAACAATCCTTATTTCGAGCTGAATGTTTCTATTTCTCATAAAATCGAAAAAAGCATCATCATAACCAAGATTACTATTCCTTAAAATCTTAATAATTTTGGATTTTTTAAAGTTAAAAAGTGGGAACATTTAAAATGTATTTGGTTTCAGTAAAGTTCAAGTTATGTTCTGGTCTTCAGAAGGCATGGGGGCGTCAGCCCTACTAGTCTTAGTTTCTGATAGCTCTTGAGTTTGACTTGGTAATTCATTGTAATTTCCGTTCGTTTTGTGTTTTATTTATTTTTAATGGTGATTTGTGCTAGTTTTGCGCTTGGAAAATTATTTAAATTTATTTATGCACACTTTTGGTTTAACATACCTCTTTACTTTTTTTTGAATAAAAAACTGCGGATAAGTTATAAAATTAATTTCTTTTTAATTTTTATTGACACATTCTTTTTCATTGGAAAAGAAAATAATTTTTTAATCTTTTTATTTTTTCTTTTCTATAAGAATCCATACTTGGGCTTACTATTTATATGTTGGAGAAAATTTTTCAACAATTTTTTTTAATATATGCCCTTTTGAAACCAGGACACACATAGTTTTACACATCCTAATTAGTTTTAATTATCTAACTATCCCCTAATTACCTCCTAATCCTACTAATTATCTAATTTAATTTTACGCCTCAAGTTGTCCTGAAAAATAAAGCTTAACACCACTCCAGGGTTCGGACAGGTCGCTTCGTTTCAAATTCTAGGCTATGTCCTATTTTTATAGGATTTCCCAGGCCCAAATATAGGCCAAATATAGGATTCGGAAGTCCTCGGGATCAGATCTGTGGTAGATGGCGTAGGATGCCTGGTCACATAAATTCGTCATTTCCTGAGTTTTTGCATTTATATATATTTTTTTTCAAATACAAAATGTACAAATAGTAAAAAACAGTAAAAAATCAGATACACATGCTGTGCCAACGATTGACTGATACAGGTAAAATATTTGGAATCACTCTTGCTGCTTCTTGGGCATCAATTTCGATATGAGCTCAGTTTTTCTCTTTGCAAGAGACTGCTCCATTCTCGCAGATTCCACCATCTGCTCTGTTTCCCTTGTTCTGGACTTCACAGCTCATTCGAGCAAAGAAACAGCTAGGGCAATGTCTATGGAACTCTTGGACTCAACAGCCTTCTTCATTCTGTCGGTTGCTTCCTGAAGTAGAGCATCTGCTACTGTTCTCTTTTCTTGCTCTGATGCTCTAAGTTTTTTCTTTTTGCTTTCCAGGTCTTCTATTTCTTTTTTTTGTCGTGGACCTCCTGCAACGTCCGCTTACTCTCCTCTTCGAAAGCTGATTTCTTCTTCTTGGATAGCTCTTCTTTTTTCTTTTCATCCAGATATTGTTGATACCGAGACCATGCAGAACGAACAATTCAACAGTTCTTTTGTACTAACAAACTGTTCTGGTTTTCCTCCATAAAGCCTCAACGTGGCATATACCATGAGTCTCGCATTCAGAACGCGTTCAGAAATCAAGGCCTGGTCTTCACCGAGAATCCTACCAGAACGCAAGAACCTACGCTCAACATCTGCACTGCCATGCGAGAACATCAGCACCGCTTTGATAAGCTTGGTTAGTTCCGGGTACTTGCTGTCCCCGCGCTCATTCACCTTTAAAATAATAGCTCCAAAAATGATCGATCCGAGTTATGTCCTCACGGGGTCCAGTTTCCGTTCACAAAAGCAGCCACTCAGCCTGGGCGACGTCTGAGCTTACTCCAATTGCAATCTCGCGTTCCACAACCGTGTCTGCAATGCTTCTTGAATCCTTCATGTTGATCAGACTTAAACAGAGTAAAGCCTCTAGAAAACCGTCCTTTTCCAGAGGACATTTGTTCAAAATATGGCAAATACCCGTAATAAAATGTTTCCGCACATTGACATAGAAAATGGCCTTGTCTTTCAGTGTTGTTTTCTCACCAAAAGCTCGTTCCACATTTTCTGAAACTATGGGCTTTTCTGCAAATTTTTCAGCAAGGTTCAACATTTCTGAAGAGAAATTTTCAGTCTCGGTCACGAAATCTGGAGTAAAGACCCGTCCACAAAGCGTCACAACTAGTCTTTAGATCTCTGAGTGCAGAACATGAATGAGAGGCTCTTCTTTCTGGAACAGTTGGGTGAAACTCATGAACAGTTCTGCTGAGGCTAGAACAAACTCGAGTTGGGCCTTCATCGTCGCACTTTTGATATAAGCCACAATCTTCAGAAATTTGGGAGTGGACAGAAGATTATTCAGTTTTTTCTCTCTCGGCACGAAGTTCAGGAAGTACTCTAAGATTGCCGGCCACTGCTGCATGATTCTAGCGAGAACACGTCCAATCGTCAGCCAGCGGCTTGGGACATGCTTCAAGAAAGCATTCTCTGGCACTCCCACTTTCTTTTGGCACTTTCAATATACGTCACAACGTGCAGGCCAGCCGTCCAAAAATGAATGCACAAGAATAACAAAGTCGGAACTTTCTTCTCCAAACACCTGAAGAACTTTCAAGAAAGTTTTATGAATTATATGGATGTTGGTTACCAATGTTCAACATTTCCTTTCCCGCCATTTCCTTTTTTTCGGCATTGAACTTGTTTCAAACGCTTTTGTTGATGTTTGGTCCGTCACTTCCAAGCGTGATCAGTTTTTCAAGTGGCAGCTGATTCTGCTCAATGGCTGACATAATCTTCCTATACAGGTCATCACTTGTCGCGTGGCCCATAAAACTTGTGCATAAATGTCTGCTTTTGATTTCATTTCCGTATGAGGACCAATATCAAACACGTATCTGTAACTCTTTCATACCAGCGTTGTAGGTTGTCTCGTCATATTCTAGTACAAAATATGACTGAATGTCCTTCACAACCATTTGCTTACAGTAAGGATGCAGCGCATCGGTGATCAGATACACGAGTTTCTTCGCACATAGGGACATATTTTACCGGGGAGCATCGCAAGGAAGGTTGCGACAATATGGTCTGAAGAGTTAGCAGACATGGAACTCTGTACCTTCTGAAGTGCTCATATTAACTCAGCTTTATAAGTGGCATCATGCTCACAAAACATGTTTGTATCAACTAATGGTTTATCCTTGGTTGTTTCATCAACTCGAGATTGTCCGGTCAGGTGAAGCTGCAGTGGATGTAGTTGAACAGTAACTGCGGCTTTGTGTTCTGCAGATCGCACATGTTAGTTTAGCTGAGCAACCCCAGCTCTGCAACCAAGATTTTTCAAGCAGAGTTTGCAAAAGAACAAGTACTGGTTGTTCCCAGTCTTACACCATTTGCCAATCTTTCTACTGCTGCAATCCGTCTTAGAAAGCCATGAACTATTGAACTTGGTAAGCCCCATTCTTAATTACCAAGCATCACCTGCAAAATAACATCCCGTGATTAAAAGGCCATAAAAAAATGTGGATATGTCCGAAACTGGGCTGTATTCGCATCAGCCTTTTATAGCGTTCAGCCAGGAAACGCATAAGTCGCAAGAACTCACATTCTCATTAAGCCAAGACTGCTAGCCTATATACTGATCTTTGCTCATTTCGGACAGGCCCAACATGACAATAAACAAAACATAGGCTACTAAGTTAACACAACAACATAGGCCAGGCAGAAGCAGCTTACTAATCCCAACACAAAGCATTAGTTAAGTTCAAACAGCTCAACAGTTGTAATTAATTATCGATCCACACCAAAAGACAGCACAGTTTACAAGCAGAGTCAAAAGCAAAGAAAAGCACATCTTGGCTTAGTTAACGAGCAGTGAAAATTGCAAATCATGAACAATGTTCTTGGTGCTCCTCAGCCGAAAATATAGGAATAATAGGATTTTAGCCAAAATATAGGCATTTTATAGGAGTGCATTAAAATATAGGAATTTATAGGCGAGTCCGAACCCTGCCACTCCCATAGGATTGTATCTATACTTTTATCACAACCCAGATGCACTTGCACTCTTTTGATTTAGTATTATTGTAACAGCAAAAGTGGTAATAGTAGTAGCCCTGAAAGTTTCTACTTATTACCCTCAGTTGTTCTTGAGATATTGCTGAGACGTCTTATTGGCAACCATCATACACATAGTGCCTTTTAATTTAGTCTTAAAGCAATATATACTTTCAGTAAAAGTTTCTACTTTATACTCTATTCTATACTCTTTAAACCCTAGACCCTAGCAGAAGCGATAGTAGGGGCAATAGAAGTAGTATCAACGATAGCAGAAGTAGCATGAGTATTAAGCAGCAGTGGTACCCACATTGTGCCTTTTTGGTCCAGTACAGCATCCCCTCCTCATGCCATGATTGTTTCAACGTAAATACTTTAAGCCGTTTATGAAAGATTTCTGATGAATGCACACAATGTGTTTTGATCTAACCCAACATCCCCCTCAATAGTCCCTGAAATTCAGAGGCAACGCTATAGCGTTGCCTACAGTAAAGGCCACATGGCTTCAATGGTTTATTATTATTATTATTTTTTTTCTCCAGAGACACTTCATATGGAAGGGGTCGTCATAGAAACTTCAAAGGGGACTCATTTGAATGGAAATCGAGAGTTTCGGTGCCCTTTTTAAGGGTCAAAAGTGAT
>JAQQPU010003770.1:21714-46290 GCA_029168905.1 Artemia sp. Kazakhstan ARC1039 | reverse complement strand
CACTTCGTATCGAAGAATTTGTCGTAGAAACTTCGAAAAGGGCTCATTCAATTGGAAATTTGAGCGGCTCATGCCCTTTTTAATAGTCGAAAGTGATTGGAAGGCAACTTAAACCCCTTCCACGCCCACCATTTCCCAAAACATATCCAATAAAAATTTTGAGATAGCCATTTTGTTCAGCATAGTAGATTTCTAGATAGAAATTAAGTTTTTGAGAAAGACACTCCCCCAGAGCCTTCAGGGCAAGGGTTGTAAGTTATGCCCTGTTGGCATATAAGGTTTTTCGATTGGAAATTCAAAGAGCTAGTGCCCTTTTCAATAGTCGAAAGTGATTGGAGGGCAAATAACCCCCCCTTCACGCCCACCCTTTCCCCAAACACATCCAATAAAAATTTTGATATAGCCATTTTATTCAACGTAGTTTTAAGTTCTGGAAATTAGGTCTTTGAGGATGACAACCTCCCCACAACATTCAGGGCAAGGGTTGTAAGTTATGCCCTGGGGGTATATAAGGTTTTGTATACACAGCGTTCTCATAGAAACTTCAAAAGCGCTCATTCGATTGGAAATTTAAATGGCTAGTTCCTTTTTTAATAGTCAAAAGTGATTCTAAGGCAACTGACACCCTTTCCACGCCCACCATTTCCCCAAACACATCCAATCAAAATTTTGATCTAGCCACTTTCTTCAACGTAGTTGAAAGTTTTGGAAATTATATGTTTGAGCAGGACACTCCCCCCACAGTCTTCAGGGGCAAGGGTTATGAGTTATGCCCAGGGGGCACATATGGTTCTTATGGAAGGAATGATCATGTATACTTCAGAGAGGGCTCATTTGATTGGAAATTGAAAATTCTAATTCACTTTTTATGCGTTAAAAGATATTGGAGGGTAGCCAGCTCCCCCCCCCCCCAATAAAAAAACCTCTTTTTCCCAAATGCACCCAATAAAAGTTTTAAGATAGCTATTTTGTAAAAAATAGTTCAAATATCATGTAACAAAAATTCCGGTGTCGACACAACCCCCCAGGGCCCGGGGGCAGGCGTTGTAAGTTATGCTCTGGGGGCGTATATGGGTCTTATGGAAGGGATGCTTGTATTAAGTTCATTTAATTGGAAATTGAAAGTTCCAGTTCCCTTTTTAAGAGTCAAAAGAGACTGGAAGGAACTTAGCCCCCCCCCCTCCACGCCCTTTTTCCTCAAACCCATCCGATAAGAACTTTGAGATAGTTTTTTTTTGAATTGTTCAAAGAGCATATAACGAAAACTCCGAGGTCGACACAGCCCCGCAGGGCCCGAGGGCAGGTGTTGTAAGTTATGCCCTGGGGGAATATATGGTTCTTATTGAAGGGATGCTCGTAAAAACTTCAGAGATGGCTAATTTGATTGGAAATTGAAAGTTCTAGATCAGTTTTTTAGAGTCAAAAGAGATTGGAGGGGTACTAGCCCCCCCCCCCCGGCTTTTTTCCCCAAATGTATAAAAATTTTGAGATAGCCATTAAATTAAAAATTGCTCAAAATTCAGATAACAAAATCTCAGGTGTCGTCACAACCCCCCAGGGCTCAAGGGCAGGCGTTGTAAGTTTGCCCTTGGACATATATGGATCGTAAGGGATGCTCGTATACACTTCAAAGAGGGCTCGTTTGATTGGAAATTGAAAGTTCGAGCTCACTTTTTAATAGTCAAAAGAGATCCGAGGGCAGCTAGCCACCCACGCCTTCTTTTTCCAAACCCATCTGATGAAAATTTTGAGATAGACATTTTGTTAAAAATAGTTCAAAGGTCGGAAAAGAAAAAATCCGGTGTCAATAAAACCCCTCAGGGCCCAGGGGAAGGCGTTCTAAGTTATACCCTAAGGGCATGTATGGTTCTTATGAAAGGTATGCTCGTATAAATTTCATAAAGTGCTCATTTGACTGGAAATTGAAAGTTCTAGTTCACTTTTTAAGTCAAGAGAGTTAAGGGCAACTACCCCCCCCCCCCCTTTTTCCCCCAAGCCCATCCTCTACTAATTTTGAGATAGCCGGTTTTTTAGAAATTGTTCAAAAATTAAATAACAAAAACTCCTCCCAGTGCCTTGGGAACAGGCGTTGTAGGTGTTGTCCTGGGGGCGTATATGGTTCTTATGAAAGGGATACTCGTATAAACTTCAGAGGAGGCTCATTTGATTGGAAATTGAAAGTTCTAGTTCAATTTTTAAGATCAAAAGATATCTGAGGGCAACTAGCCCCCCCCCCCCCCTCACACCTTTTTTCCCCAAGCCCATCCGATAAAACATTTATAATAGCTATTTCATTAAAAATATTTCAAAGGTCAGATAACAAAAATTCCTGTGTCGACAGAACCCGCCAGGGCCCGGAGGCAGGCGTTATGAGTAATGCTCCAGGGGCATATATAGTTCTTATGGAAGGGATGCTCGTATAAACTTCGGAGAGGGCTCATTTGATTGGAAATTGAAAGTTCTTGTTCACTTTTCAAGAGTCAAAAGAGATCGGGGGGCAACTAACCACCCCTCTCCTCCACTCCCTAAATGAATCAGATAAAATCTTGAGATAGAAATTTGTTAAAAATAGTTCAAAGTTCTGATAAAAAAACAGGTGTTGACACGGCCCCCCAGGGCCCGGGGGTAGGCGTGGTAAGTTATGCCCTGGTGGCATATACGGTTGTTATGGAAGGGATGCTCGCATAAACTTCCTAGAGGGCTCATTTGATTGGAAATTGAAAGTTGTAATTAACTTTTTAAGAGCCAAAAGTGATTGGAGGGCAGCTAGCCTCCTCCACATTCCATTTATTTTTTCCCCAGAGGTAATTCATATAGAAGGGGTCGTCGTATAAACTTCAAAGGGGGCTCATTCGATTGGAAATCGAGAGTTCTAGTGCCCTTTTTAAGAGTCAAAAGTGATCTTTTTCGTCAAATACATCTAATAAAACTTGAGGTAGCCATTTTGTTAAAAATAGTTCAAAGATCATATAACAAAACTCCTTTGCGTAAGGCCATTTCGTCAAAAATAATTCAAAGGTCAGATGAGAAAAACTCCTGTGTCGATACAGCTCCCCCCCCCCCCAGGGAAGACGTTGTAAGTATTGCTCTGGGGGCATATATGGTTATTATGGAAGGTATGCTAGTATAAACTTCGGAGGGCTCATATGATAGGAAATTGAAAGTTCTCGTTCACTTTTTAAGAGTCAAAAGAGATCGGAGGGCAACTAGCCCTCTCCATGCCCTATTTTCCTCAAACCCATCCGATAATAACTTTGAGAGAGGCATTTTTTCAAAATAGTTCAAAGGTCAGATAACAAAAACTCCGGTGTCAACACATCCCCCCAGGGCCCTGGGGCAGGCATTGTAAGCTATGTCCTGGGACCGTATGAGGTTCTTATGAAAGAGATGCTCGTATAAACTTTAGAGAGGGTTCATTTGAATGGAAATTCAAAGTTGTAGTTCCTTTTCTTAGAGCGAAAAAAGATCGGAGGGCAACTAACCCCTCTCGCCCACCACGTCTTTGGGTTTATCGGATGGATAAACCCATCCGATAAAAATTTGAGGTGACCATTTTGTTAAAAACAGTTCAGCCATCAGATATTAAAACTCCAGGGTCGACGCAACCTCCCAGGGCCCAGGGACAGGCGTTGTAAGTTATACTCTGGGGATATATATGGTTCTTATAGAAGGGATACTCGTATAAACTTCAGAGAGGGCTCATTTGATTGAAAATAGAAAGTTCTAGTTCACTTTTAAAGTCAAAAGAGACCAAAGCTTAATTAGTCCCCACACGCCCTTTTTCCCCAAACCTATCGGATAAAAATTTTGAGATAGCAATTTTGTTAAAAATAGTTCAAAGATCAGATAATAAAAAGTCCGAGGTTGAAACAAACCCATTTTTTCTCTTTGATACCAGTTTTGATAATTTGAAGAATATTTGATTATTTTTTTTAAAGTTTGATTTTGAAATAAGGAATTTTTAAAAACTTGAAATTTTTAGCAATAGAAAATGAACAAAAATTAATTAAAAAAAACTCCGAAAAATCAGTTTTTCAAAGAGATATAAAGGCCATTTTAAACTTGATATTAATGTAAATTAATAAATAAATCTTAAAACGAGTGAAACTTAAATTGAATATGCAAATTAAGCTTGAAACGAAAAAAAAATCACTACAAACAAGAGTTTGGGTATGACATCCTTCTTTCACTGTAAAAGTCTAAAACCTACTGCGTCATCGGTGCTTTACTGAAAACTAAATGCGTCTTGAACAGTCTTGGAAAGTATAAACAACATCAAATTGAATATTTGATGTATGATATTAATTGTTGAAAGATCCAACAGTTCAAAAATTTAATTCACTGTAATTGTATTTTTATCTTCAATGCTGTAAGAACTGGAAAAGAAAATATTTGTAACATAATTCGTTTTCAGTTAAGCGCCAATGACGCAGTAGGCTTTTGGTCTTTATTTACAGTTAGGAAAGGAGGCAATATCCAAACACTCGTTTGTAGTGAAACTATATTCGTCTTTAGCAAGTTTAAAAAGAGCTAAGAAATTAAACTCAATATTTGATGTATAATGATATTAATTGCTGAAAGCTCACCAGTTCAAAATGTTACTATGATTTTAATGTTTATTTTAAATATTAAATACAAAAGAAAACATTTGTCATAAAGTTGGTTTTCAGTAAAGCGCCAATGACGCAGTAGGTTTAAGACTTTTACAATGAGAGAAGGAGGTCATACTCAAACTCTTGTTTGTAATGATTTTTGTTCGTTTCAAGCTTGATTTGTATATTCAATTGTTTTCACTCGTTTTAAGATTTATTTATTAATTTACATTAATATCTATCTATTGTATGTTTGTTTGCATTGATTGTTTATTTAATTTCTGTTCGTTTTAAGTTTCATTTATACTTCAAAAGGAAAATATTTTTTTTCGTTTTAAGCTTAATTTTCATATGCAATCTAAGCATTATTCGCTTTAAGATCTATTCTTTCATTTATATTATTACTTGTTGTATGCTTTTGCTATGATTGTTTATTTAATTTCGATTCGTTTTGGGTTTCATTTATTCTTTAATAGTAATTTCTGGTCGTTCTGAGTTTGAATTTAGAAAAGGTGTTTGTATCTGTTGAGCTTAAGTTTAAAACGGCCTTTACTTTTCTTTGAAAAACTTATTTTTCGGAAAATTTTCTTTAATTAATTTCATATATAAACCAACAGCTTTATGAACATTAATACTAGCAGCGGTAGTAGTACCATTACTACTGGCAGCAGTAGTATGCAAATAGTGCGTTTTTATTGGCTCAATATTTCCCTCAGCATGGTCTGAAAGTTTCAACCTATTATCATTCAAGACCCATCAGTGGTTCTCAAGCGAATATTGAGTGGGTCGCAGTCACGAGCTTTATATTGGATATGCTCAGATTCCGTTGTGGCGAGCAGTGGAAGTTATTTGATATAATTGAAATAAAAAAAAATAATAACACAAGGGCTACCAATAGGAATGAAAGACTGTAAAAATCAGAAACATCACTTAAATAATGTTTTTTATTACTTGCATACCTACAACTGCAAGTTTTGTTTACAAAACTGTTTCATTCGGAAAAATGAATTTGTTTCCAATTTTTCTTCACTAGAGTTTGAGCATCAACTTCAACTTTAATTGCTTTTAATTGCAGTGAGTTTGATAAATCCAATTTATTTCTGTACTTAGTTTCAATGTAAACCATGCTTTGGAAACCAGTACTTCTCTATGAAGGCTACAATGTGTCCACAAAGCACACGGACTTTGTTTAAGAACTCTTGTAACCAAGCTGCTATTTTTCCTGTATATAGCCCGCGCACCGTCAGTGCACATACCGACACAATTTTTCCAGTGTAAAGCCTTTTCTTTTATATGGGAATCAATTGTATTGAAAAGTACCTCAGCAGCTCCACGACTTATTTGCTTGCAGAACAAGACAGCTTCATGCACGTCGTTCTGCCATATATAGCACACGAAAACAAGCAGTTGAGATAGGCTTTGCACGTCAATAGACTCATCTAGTTGTACAGCATAATATTTACTACCACTTTTCTCTAAGACCAGTCAACTTTGGGAACCACTGCTCAAAGCTGTTGATATACTGCTGAAACGGCTATTTGACAGCCTGCATAGGCAACATACAGCGTGTTTCAATCTAATTTAACATAAAACCCCTATATTTTCTGAAAACATCTCCTTAAAACCCCTAGGCTCAATACAAGTATATGTAGTGGTAGTAGAAATAGTAAGGCTAGTATACAAATATTACCTTTTGGTTGGTTAAAGCGTGTTTCAATTTAGTTCACTATCCTCTTCAACATTCCCTGAAATTTTCACTGTAACACCCTTAGCGTCAGTAGTACTAGTAGCAGCCATCATATTAAAAGTTATAGCAGTAGCAGTAGTGTGGTGTGTATAGATAGTGTGGAAAAGAGGTCATTTTTGCAGTCTCCATGCACATAGTGTCTTTTGGTTTAATCCAAAGAATCCAGTAAACATTTTGCTGAAAATTTCTGTAGAATTATGTTCGACAGAGGCATGATAGACGTGGTAGACCATACATTTGGGTCTTCAAAATTTGCTTCATTATTCATGTAGCCCCTCTGAGAATTTTTTGTAAAATTTAACCAGGTAGTGTACTTCAAAATAAGGCAATAAAAATACAAGCCATGGAAATAAAAGGCTTTTTTGCCATCCAGTTTAATCCTGCATTATATTATAGCCATTCCTAAGATAATGCACAAACACTCTTTAGACAACATAGATGTACACGGTGTGTTTTGATTTTTTTTTGAAAATACCTTATATGTTCCTTAGATATTGAAAATACCTCCTTTGAAGTTTTAGTAGTACCATTTTAGTAGTTGTAGCAGTGTTTTGCTTCAATTCAACATCCCCTTAAACATTTCTAGGAAGTTTTATCTTAATACCATTAGTCTAATATTATTAGTAGTAGCAGAAGTGGCAGTATGACCTGAGTGCCTTTTTGTTGGTTCAACATGCATCTCAATGTACCCTTAAAGTTTAAACTTAATAATTTAAAATCTTCTTGAGAAATTGTTTATTTGAAACTTAATTGCGCATTGTTTGTTTTGTTTTAGCTGAATATTCTCCGAAAATATTCCCTAAAAATTTTCACCTTTATACCCTTAGCCTCAGTAGAAGTCATAGTCCCAGCAGTAGTAGTAATAGCAATAGTGGTAATTTGCACATAGTGCCGTATGGTTAGTTCAACATTCCCCTTAACTTGCCATGAAACTTTCAACTTGATACTCTAAGCTGTTCCTAAGACATTGCTAATATGCCATTTTGACAACCTGTATGCATATAGTATGAATTGATTTTGTTGAAACTTCCCCTAAACGTTCTCTGAAAGTTTCCACCTTAATATCACCAACTTTAGCAGTAACAGAAATCGTAACGGTAGCAGTAATAATAGTAGCAAGTATGCACGTATTACCTTTTGTTATATCAAATTTACCCTTAACATAACCTCAAAGTTTCAACTTAATACTCTAAGGCGTTCCTAAGATATTGCTGATTCAACCTTTTGACGATCTGCATGTGCATAGTATTTTTTGATTTAGTTCAACATCCCCTAAATGCTTCATTTTAAAACCCTTAGCTTTGGTAGCAGTATGACATAACCTCATTACCACACAACCTCAAAATTTCCTCAACCTCAAAGTTTCAACTTAATGCTCTAAGGCGTTTCTGAGATATTGCTGATTCGAACTTTTGACAATCTACATGTGCATAGTATGTTTTTTTTATTTAGTTCAACATCCCCTAAATGCTTCACCCTAAAACCCTTAGCTTCAGTAGCAGTAACAGCAGCATGCAAAGAACATCTTTAGCTTTTTTTTAAATTCCCCCTCAACATATGCAGGAAATTTCAACTGCATACCCAAAGCAGCTCGTTGGACCTTGCTGATACGTCCTTTTGACAACCTGCATGCACAGGGTGTGTTTTGATTTAGTTTAAAATCCTCTCAACATTCCCTAAAATGTTCACCTTAATAAGTAAATATGTAAGTAAGTTTTATTAATAACAACAACAACGACTTTTTTTTATATAAAATAAAAATAATAACAAATCCATTCTCCATCAATCATCAATACTCAACTCCCCCTCCCCTCCTGACCCCCCATTACCACCCTTCCTCCCCTACCCACCCATAGTAAAATTCAATAATTATCCCCCCCCCCAAATAGTCTTTTAAATTCTTTTTAAACTGGGGTACGCGTTCTGCCACCCTAATGCTCACTGTTAGCTCATTCCACACAGATGGACTTAGGTGTTTCACTGAAAATGAAGACCATGTACCACAACACAATTCAACAACTATACTGTCACTTTGCCTAGTTCCATAATTATAGAGGTCACTATTTGGTAAAAACTAATTAAAAAATCAGGGACTATGCAATTTATGCACAGAAGCACAAATACTGCAGCTTGGTAATCTCTTATCTGACCTAAATTAAGGAGTTTCAGGGACAAAAAAAAGCACAGGTCTCATGTACATCCTGAATATACCTACCGATTGTTCGATCAGCTTTATTTTGCTGAAATTGCACTCTTCTAAAGTTGCATAAAAAGTTACTGCTGCATAAGAGGCAACTGAAGGCGATATATGGATAAAGAAACAAATAATATGTAGTTAGAAGTACCCTTTGCGGGAGAACGGGCTGAAGACGTCAAAATATGTCAACTACATGGGCGATTTCATTATCTTAATGGGATATGTACTTTCATAAATGGGTAAAATAACAGATATTAGATTATTAAGTGCTCTCGTAGGGGGCTCTTCTTCAGAAAACAAGGGGGTGAATAACACTAAGTTTCTCCATAAATTTTTGAAGATTCTTTTTTGTCTTTATTTTCTTTTTCTTTGGTCGATGCAGCTAATGCTTCATGACACTCACCAGTGGAAGATGGTCAGAACCAGGAAAAGATACAGCATTAGGATAACAAAACTTCAAAGCAGCAGAAAAAACAAAAATGTTATCAGTTAGGGTTGTACTCAGTCCAGTAATTCTCATGGGTATACTCACAAGCCAGGGGCGATCCAGGATTTTTTTAGGGGAGGCACAAAATAGGTTGATCCGATAAATCTGCGTTAGGAGCAAGTTTAATTAACACAAATTTGCGCTAATTAAGTAAATTACCCTACTTTAGACTATGTTAGGGGGCGCCCCCTGTATCCGCCACTGTCACAAGCGGGTATGGATAATTCAATACAGTGCTTCCATTCCACTAATGTGGGAATAAAGTATATAAGTGCGAAAAAAAGAGTAGAATTAAAGTAGGACACAATCCGGAAGTAAGTATGTTATCGTTCTTACTATTTGAACGGGAATAATAACAAAATTGATTCTTACGCTATATTACCTGTGTTTTTCCTTATTTTCAATATCAAAATTCCTCAAAGTTTTCCTATTTCCTGACTTATTTCCAAGTTACATGCAAAGTCCTATTAGGCTGACTTTTAATAGCATTTGTTCAGGATGACAGCGCCTGCATTTTGATCTTTTGAATTATTCGATTTTAACTAGTGTAGACTGCTACCTGGATCCCAGTTCTCCAGAAAATGCCGAATGTAGACGCACTTTAATTTGTATTCAGAAAATTTAATGAGAATTACAAAATAAGATTTAAGAGAAAACACCAAATACTAAGAATAATACCTCGAGTCAACGTTGTCGTCGCCATCCCCATAGTCTTTCCCAATACCTAAAAAAGCGACGCATTCGGACGCAGTCACATCGGATTTCACGGACTTCATTTTTTTTCTTTAAACTTTCGATGAACGTAGGGGGGCCTTAGCTTTATCCCATACTTGACAGAAATCGTCGCAGCCAAAGTTACATTTTTGAGCCCATTCCTCTTTTCTTTTTTTACTGTTTTCAGAATGCTGAAAAGTCTTTCCACAACAACATTTGAGCAGAGAAGTCCAAAAATTAATCCGAATGACATGAAGAACGTTAGTGAATTTTAGCACTCCATGTGGCGTCTTGATGGATGCCACCCGATTCCAAAAATCAAACCTTCAGTCCTTCCCCGTTGGTTATTGTTTCAAATTTCACAGGTCTATCCAAGTCCAACAAAAACTAGAACGTTTGTCAATCTTTTCTGTCGAAATCCCGCCGTTGTATCCAAAATTCTATTTCCGTAACAAAATTCCATAGGCTCGGCAAGGAAAAAAGTGGAAAATCCAAATTTAAAGTAGAAATAAATTACTAAAGTAGGTCTAAAAATATTAGAGGAGAAACATTCAAAATAAAGTAGTCTACTCTAAAATATAGTAGAAATGGAAGCACTGATTCAATATCACCCTTAGGTTTAGCAGTAGTATTAGTAGCAGTAGGAATAGTGACAGACGGCATGCACATAATGTGCTTTGATTTTGCTAAAACTCCCCGTAGACATTCTCTGAAAGTTTCACCTTACTAGCCTTAGCAGTAGCATAAATCGCAGGTTAGTTTGGTTAGTTCAACATCCCCCACAACAAGCCCTGTAGCTTTCAAACTCAGACAAGGCAGTTCCTATTGTTCCTAAGATATTACTGACAGACCCTTTTCACAATCAGCATGTAGACAGTGTGTTGTGTCAGTTTAACTTCCCTCCTCAATATTCCCTGAAAATTTCAGCTTCATACAATTACCCATAGTTGTAATAGTAGTCACAGAGGTAAAGTAGGACTACTAGTAGCATAAGTTGTAGGGCTCGTAGTGATATAAACAGTGATATAACTAGTACTAGCAGCATCAGTAGTGTTAACATGTTGTTGTTTGGTCAGTTGAACATCCCTCTCATTAAGCCCTGGAAGTTTCAACTTAATAAAATTAGCTATTGCAACAATATTTCTGATATGCCCTTTTGATAACCTGCACATCCATAGTGTATTTTAATTTATTTCAACTTTCCCTTCAATACTTCCTGACATGTTCATCTTAATACTCTTAGCATTAGTAGCAATGCAAATGAAGTAGTAGATGGAGTAGTAGCAATGGTAGAAGTATTAGTAGTAACATGGACACATTGCCTTTTGGTCAGTTGATTTTCCCATTTAATCATTCTCTGAAAGTTCCAACTTAATTCCCCAATCCATTCCTGAGAAAGACCCTTTTGACAATCTCCATGCACATAGTATATTTTGATTTTATTCAAATTTCCCCTCTATAGTGTCTCAAATTTTCACCTTCATACCCTTAGTCTTAATAGTAGTAGTGTTGTATTAGCAGTAGGAGTGACAGTAGTAGCTGCAGTATTAGTAGCAGCAGTTATATGCATATGTTGCCTTGTGGCCAGTTGAACATCCTCCTTATGATGCCCTGGAATTTTCATCTTGATACGGTAAGCCATTCCCAATATGTTGCTCATATGCCTTTTTGAAAATCTGTGTGCACATAGTAGGGGAGAGTGGTATTTGCAGGGACGGGGTATAAGGTGGGACACAGTACTTATCTGCCATCTAGCATTCTTTAAAAAATTCAATAAAGTCACCTAGTATAGTTCATTCAATGGTGGACATGACAGTTCTATCATTTTGGTAAGTTGCTTTTTTCGTTTTTGAGAAAATCGACTTCAAAGTTTCGGTTATACCCCCTAAAAAATATTTGGGAAATAGTTTTTTGTGTTTTACTTTGTAATGGTTTGCAGAAACTGTGTGTGTAAGATAGCAAACGAAAGCTAAAACATCAGGCCATGTTATGGAAAAACATGCAACAGTAAAAAAAATCAGACACAATTTGCAAGTAGAGGTCACATAGTATATACTGGGACAAGGACAAGTGGTATGTAGTGGGACATGATATACCACATGTTGGAACCTTTGGCTCTTGTTTTTTTAAGATAAAAGTTCTTTCTTTTTCTCTTTTTTAGTTCGTAATAATCCCCTTTCCTCTTTGTGGCAGTCTTTAATTTTCTCTTAGTAGTGGTAACATCATTTTCTTTTTCTTTCATTACGTAGGCAGTTAAAGTCACAAAATTTTGGTCGAAAATGGACGGGGAGAGAAAAGGGTAATAAAGTTGATTCATTTGAGTTGATGTTGCAACCGGTGAGGGCTTGGATTTGCAGGAAATAGCATGTTTATGGATAGAATCCACCCACAGCCCATAGGCGGCTTGGCCGTTCTAGGGGCAAGGTTTCGTAATTATCTTCAGTTCTTATATTGAGTTAAGAGAATAGGCCTACAGTAAGAGTTCTTTTCTCTCTCTCTCTCTCTTCATCTTTATTTTCAGATTTGACATCAGAATAGAAGACATGCCACAATTTGCAAGAGCTAAGTGGGAGGAATATTCCAAATTGGTTGCTGAAACGAAAGTAGACCAGCATTTCATGATAAAAGCAGCTATTGTAGACCTAGAGGCTGGCTTACCAATTAGGGTAGTGGCAGAGAAACACGGAGTGTTATGTTCAGCCCTTCACATACACTACCAAAAGTACTCAAAACTCAGTGATGACAAAAAAAGCGAATTACAGTGGTACCCAAAAGTTCGGATTTATCACTATTTTTACGACTGAACAAGAAGCATCACTCTCTCAATACCTGCTGCAAGCAAGCAGAATGAGTTATGGTCTGACCAGGCGAGACACCAGAACCCTTGCTTACAACTACGCTGCTGAAAACAACAAGACTATCACAGACACCTGGACAGGCTCCAAAGAAGCTGGCAAAGACTGGTTAGCTGGATTTCGGGCTCGAAACCCAGAGCTTTCACTTAGAAAGCCAGAGGCAACAAGTTTGGGGCATGCCACAAGCTTTAACAAGCACAATGTACACAAGTTTTCCTCCAACTTGCAGTCAGTTTTCAAGAAAACTCCATTTACAGCAAGCAACATTTTCAACTATGATGAAATCTCAGTCACCACTGTTCATGTTCCTCCAAATGTTTTTGCCGAGAAGGGTAAGAAAATAGTGGGCAAAGTAACCTCAGCTGAGCGTGGCGTGCTTGTGACTACGGTTGGAACCATCTCTGCCAGCGGGCAGTACCTTCCTCCCTACCTTATACTCCCACGCAAGAAATTTCAACCTCACATGCTGACTGGTGCTCCTGCTAACTCAACTGGAGGAGCTTCGCCTTCCAGATGGGTAAACCAAGAACTGTTTCTGGAATATCTTAAACATTTAAAGACTTACTCACATGCTTCCCCTGAAAGCCCAAAGCTTCTGATAATAGACAATCACGAGTCCCACATTTGTTATGCTGTTGTGCAGTTTGCAAAAGAGTCTGGTATCACTTTACTAGCAATACCACCTCACTGCAGCTACAGATTGCAGCCATTGGACATTCGCGTGTATTTTCCCTTCAAATTCCAATACAACAAGGCTGTGGGCAACTGGATGCTATCCAACTCAGGGAAGACCGTGACAATATACGAGATTGCATATCTTGTCGGCCAAAGCCTCCCCGCATCCTTCACACCATACAACATAATGAGGGGCTTCAAAAAGACAGGGATATGGCCCTACAACCCAGACAACTTTACAGAAAAGGATTTTCTAACCTCTGCTGTAACTGACAGACCTGTGCCTGATGCTTTGGATTCAGTTGAAACTGGAAACAACCTGGCCAAAACCCCCATTACAAATGGGCCTGAACAATCCTCTACACCCTTTTCAGTTACTGTGACACCAGAACAAGTTCGGCCATATCCTAAAGCAAAGCCATGTGTACTGAGTGAAAGAGGCAGGAAGAAAGACTCTACAAAGTTACTTACAGACACTCCTGTGAAAAGAAAGATTGAAGAACAAGAAGCCAAAAGAAAAGATAAGAAAGCACGGGGTGGTAAGGCTAGAGGAAAACTTGGGACTGTTGGAAGAACTGGAAAAGCAAAAAAAGACCAGACAACAAAAAAACTATTTGTGGATTCAGAAGGAAGTGACGATGAAAAAATTATTCTTGATGATGACAGTGATGACTCAATGAAACTAGGTGAATCGGAAGATGAAAGTGAGAAAGAGGAAGAGGTCTTGGACAGTGTCTCTACAGGAGATTTTGTTAAAGTTGTTTACAAAGGAGAGTATTTTCCTGGGTCTGTCCAAGAGAAAAACGGGAACAGTGTCAGAGGGAGTGTCATGTGCATGGCCGGTCTAAGAAAGTGGAAGAGGCCAGATTGAGGAGACTCAATATTTTATCCAAGGGAAGACATTTTGAAAAAAAGTTGTCACCTCCTACCCCAGCACACAGTACAGCTTCCAGAGCAGCGTCATACTTTTTGTTTGCTGACTGGTTGTCTAGTCTTTTAGTGTCTAGGTTGTTTAGTGTCTAAGATATTTTTACTTTTGAAGTCAAATTTTTAATATAATTTTTATATGATGAATAGTCAAAGTTTTCTATCAATACATGAATCTTTTTACTATGCCCCAGAGTATACCACCTTGCATCCCAAGATATACCACCCCTGGTACTTAGTGAGACAAATGGTATAAGCAGGGACACCCCTCTTTTTTCTTCTAGCTACACAAGAAGAATCTGAAAAAATCACAGTTTATGCTGCAGTTCTGGGGCTTTCTTTTGAGCCATAAACCATTTTTCTACTCCAATGTTAACCAAACATTTTGGAGGTTCTCCAAAATCCGTCCCTGCATATACCACTCTCCCCTATATTTTAAATTAGTTCAACTTTATCCTCAACATTTCCTCAGATTTACAATGCAATATCCTCAGCTTTGGTAGTACTTGCTACAGAAGTGGTTGTAGTGGCAGTAGTAGTTTTGGTAGAAGTAGTAGTAGTAGTAACACGCAAATATTGCCTCTTGGTCAATCAATCTTCCCTTTAAGCATTACCTGGAAGTTCCAACTTAATACCCTAATCCATTCATGAGATACACCCTTACAACAATCTGCATACGCATGGTGTGTTTTAATTTAGTTCAAAATGCCCAATGTATTTTCTCAAACTTTCACAATCATACCTTTGTCTTAATAGTACTTGTACATTGGTAGTAGTGGTAGTAGTAGGAGCAGAAGTAGTGTTGTATTAATAATAGTAACAGTAGTAGCAGCAGTATTAATAGCAGTAGTAGTATGCACATGTTGCCTTTTGGTAAGTTGAACATCTTCCTTATGATGCCCCAGACGTTTCAGCTTGATACAGTTAGCTATTCGAAAGATATTGCTGATATGCCCTTTTGACAATTTGTATGCACATAGCATGTTCTTATTTAGTTCTACTTTCCCCTCAATTTTTCAATTCAATACCCTTAGCCTTGGAATTACTAACTACAGAAGCAGTATTTGTAATGGCAGTAGTTGTGGTAGCAGTAGTAGTAGCAAGTAAATATTGCTTTTTTGGTCAACTGATCATCCTCCTTATCATTTCCTGGAAGTTTCAAATTAATAAAGTTATCAAAGTGCATAGCCCAATCATATACACATGAATGAACATCCTAAGACAGTAATTTTAGGTACAAACTCTTACAGGGATCTTATTCAAGGGCTTTAGTAGAGTCCAGACATTAAAATTCAACTTTCCCCAACATTTCCTCAATTTTCCATTTCAATGCCCTTGGCCTTGGTATTACTAACTACAGCAGCAGTAATTGTAATGGTAGTAGTTGTAGTAGCAGTAGTAGCAAGCAAATATTGCTTTTTTGGTTAATTGATCATCCTCCTTATCATTAATAAAGTCAGCTCCAAATTATAAAAGTCAATTACACACCTCCAAATTAATAAAGTCATTGAGTCCTGTGCTATGCTTTTTTGACAACTTATATGCACATTGTGTGTTTTTACTTTGTTTAACACTCCCCTCGTTTAACACTCCCCTCAACATTCTCTGAATGTTGTCTTTTCTCTGAAAATTGTCAGTTGATCTTGATGGTAAAAGTTAGGGCCTACAAAAAACTAAAAGAAAACACTAAAACAATGAAATTCTTACTCTATGATATACAAGATGTTTCAATTGATCATGCTACCAGATTCTTTCCCATTATTATACACTTTTTTTTAAATCAGTTCAAATAATGCTTTTATCCACAATTGTGTTGCTACCACTTTGACACAGCTAGATTTCATCAAGCAAAAATGCTGCTATGTCCAGATAATCAACAAATTATCTCTATTCTTATGCTGCTACAAATCCCCTGCACTCATAGCAGGGGCAGGGAAGAAAATCTTTCAGTAATACCAAACAGCACAACATATACTCAACAAGATCAGCCCAAACCTCTGGGCTGTATTCCTCAATATATATCTGTGAAAGATGTTTCAGTAGTATAGGGGTTGCTCCCTATACCAAACCTCCTTAACAGCTCTCTGAACTATACCTAGACAAGAATGGTAAATTGTAGATACAGGTAAGAAGATAAGAAAAACTTACTATCAAAGTCAGAAACCATAAATTAAGCATTTTTAATCAAGCCTTCAATGATGACCTGCCACCCTAGACTCATCAAGAACCTCAACACAGCCCTTATTTGTGCTCATCTTGAGTTCTGTATGTCCATTGCAAGTATGCATTTCAAGTGTGACATAGGGTCACTTGAGAAAGTCTGAACAAGAGCAACCAAGATTCCTTTTGCCAAACAATACCTCCCCTATGAGCAACAATTAGAAAAGTTTGTACTCCTTACCCATGTATTACAGGAGGAGAAGAGGTGTCATCCTAGCATTTAATATGATGAGCAGCAACACAATAAAGCTCATTTTTGGTTGAAGTGAATACAGCAGAACACAAGACAACCCCAAGAAATTACATCAAGATTTCTGCAGAAAGCAAGAGAATTTCAGCTTCTTTACCAGCTGCATCATTCTAATGTGGAACTCACTAAGCAAATCTACTGTGTCTGCCAAATGAGTTGACAGTTTTAAAATCAGTGTTGACCATGACTAGAACAATAAGCCATAGATTACAAGGTGGGACAAGGAAGCAGCATTGACCAGGGTCCAAGCCTTCAACATTCCTTCCTGATTTAGTGTTTCTGATGTTCAATTGTCCTCTACATACAGAATGGTCCAGTACATGAAGTGATTATCTATGAACAAATTGTACAAGAAACTTTTGTCAACACTCCCTAAAAACATCTACAGATTCCTGTAACCATAGGTGCTAAAAGATGTGATTTAAGGTAATATCATAGGATTTAATTAACAGATAAATATATCATTAGGACTACAGGCTAAATAGAACCATCAGAGGGAACAGAATTCATTGTCATAAAATTAACAATAATATTTGAATAGAACATAAAGTTAAGAATCTAAAGGTATTATCCTTGTTTTAACTCATGTTTCCTCCAGAACAGCTGACCAACTTCAATTTTACTGAGGGATAATGTAATGAAAACTTAAAAGCAGCTAAACTCTAGGGTGGTGAAGGTTTTATGGTAAATTTGTAATTTTCAACCTAGACTAATTTAACTGAGATGAAAGTGAATATATCCCTTGCTTCCTTTTTTATGCTCTTTCATAATTCAATAATTACTTTAGAAGGAAATTACATTTTGATCTCTTAAAGGACTCAAAAAAGGCCCATAGTAACAAAAGGTTAAAAACACATATCTAAAAAAGCTGAGAAGTGAGAAAAAAAGTTATTTGTAGCTGAACTAGGAATGTTGATTATTATTTTCTTTAGTCTTATCAGTAAAATGTTATCTTGCTAACATATTAGCAGAAATTTTTAAAAAGACCTAGAACTCCTCAAAAATAACATCAATTTTGCAGTGACATATGTTTTGAGGGTTTTTTAAATTCCTATAAATTTGTTTCTAAGATAACATTTTTCAATTGAAACTAACAAAACAATAGGCTAATTTGCCTACTATCCATGAATCAGCTGCAAATGGCAATTTTTTCTTGCTAGATAGATTTTTTAGACATACATTTTTAAACTTTTGGTTGGCTTGAGGGCTCAAAATGGAATTTTCCCAGAAACATTTACTGAATTATGAAAGAACACAGGAAAAAGTAGGCTATCAATTGATATATAACTGCAAATTTACCAGATTTATTTATTCATTCTCTTGAACAATCTGAAACTCTATGGGGTTGAAAAGATGGATTAGACTAATGTTGACTGGAGTCTGAATTGGAACTTGGTAAATTTCTAGTGGGTCATATAATTTAGCAGTTCTGGTGTGTTATAGACACTTTTATATATTGTACAAGGAAACCTCTCACAAGAGCTCATCAACCAGGCTATTCTCAAGAGACCACTATACATAAATGACTGCAAAGCTGTGGTTTTGTAATGAGTTATAATATTTAAATTATTGTTTTTTCAGGTTTAAGGGGGAAAAAGGTACCTAGGTTAGGTTATGTACATGCTATGCTTTACCCCCCCCCCCCTCCCTAATGTGCAAATATATAGCCCAAATTTGTTTATAAACTATTATATATTCATCCTATTTTATTTTATTTCACTAGCATTAACCAAACTTGACTTTTTAGAAGTGTCCATATAATGCACAGTACCAATTTAGCTAAGATGAAAGTGAAAACATCATTTGATGCTGTTTTTAATGCTCTTTCATGCTTCAATAATTTCTCCTGGGGCTAGTTGCATCTTGAGCCTTTAAAGGGGTCCCAAAGGTCATTCATTTTTGTAACCATACAAGGAAGTTATCAACACCAGGCTAGTAAAGGTATTGAAAAGTGGTTAAAAACATATCACTAGTTTATAAATAAGTTGTTCAAGAGTAATATATTCCAAAACAGTCTTATTTATAACAATTCAAACCCTATTTATTAGACAACTCACTATTTTCCTACTATTTCAAGTTTTTTAAATGCTGTCAACAAAAAAGCACTGAATTTTGTAATTCAAAACTTTGCTGTTGACAATTCACAGTATATTCTAATTCAGGGTATATTTGCCCATTTGGAGGGGGGGGAGGGAAGTTCATGATAAATTTGTAGTGGGTTATATAATTTAGCTAGGCTAGGATGAAAGTGAAAACATCATTTGATGCTTTTTTTAATGCTCTTTCATAATTCAGGTAAAATATCTTCAGGGCCTCTTCAAGGGATTAAGATGCTATTAGCCCCAGAAGCAATTATTGAATAATGAAAGAGCATAAGAAGAAGGCATCAAATGATGTTTTCACTTTCATCTTACCTAAATTATAAGATAAGATAACATGTATTTCAAGCCAAAATGTGGCCTTATACACAAATAACATACAAGATTAAAAAATTACAGCACTTATAGCCTATGACCCACTAGAAATTTACCTGGAACTCAACCATCAACTGAAATTGAGACAGCAACACCAGAAAGAAACCCACTGAATATCATGGCTGAATTATCTTGGGGTGAAAATAATCTAAGAACATTTTTTAGACTAGCTCTAGGGGCAGAATCCTGCTTCTGACCTAGCCTAATAAACCAGTCCAGCCTATTGTATTTACCAGTTACATCATGTTTTTTAACCATAAAAGTGATTTCCCATCATGAAAAGTAGCATCAATACATTAAAAGCTACAAAGAAATCGAGTTTAAGGCAAGCATGAAGTACCTTTGCAAGAGAGTTTTAAATTCTTCGGTTTCAAATGAGGAGCACATGTCGATCATTCAAAGATTTTGCGATACTTTAGTCCGTAATTCAAGAACTTGGGTAAAGCTTGATTTAGTTAAATATAAATGACAACAAGTATTGATTAAATTTTTGCTTATAATGCATATAAATTTCAAAACATAATTCCTTATTAGAAAATTAAATTAATATTATGTTTTATAAATAGCCTGAAAGAAAACTTCTTTCAAGACTAATGAATCTGTACTGTGGCTGCATCTTGGATTTCATTTCTTTTGGCTTCCCTTAGAATATTCCAACCAATCAAATGAGAACAACTGGGAATTTAGAATTACCAAGAAGAACCAAGTGACAGGCTAGGCCTTGGAAATATTGGCTAGCTCCTTCTTGGTGGGTAAGTTTTAGCAATAATTTCATGAATCTTATCTATGAGCAACAGTCCATGGAATCTCAATACCATATAGGAGGCCAAATGTAAATTTTTGTGAATGTAGGCTTGGCCTAAGGCAGAAATCAGTTAGCCTAGGCCTTTTTTATTATCTTAGATGCCACTTATATACTGCTTTTAGCTTCATACTTGTTCAAATAAGTTTACTCATTACCTTAATTTGCACTTCAGAGTGAAAAAAGGTCCATGCATGATCTGTTCTGCCCATGTGTCAATGATGGTAATCTGAAACATCAGTTTGTTATGGGCCAGTTGATGTTGCATTAGTTGGCGGCTAAGAGGGACAGACTATCCCACTTATATTTACATGGCTTGTTGTTCTTTTCTTTGTCAAGTCTTGACTTAAAGGAGGCACTAGGGTAAGACACAGGTAATACACTACTATAATACTATAAAGGAAGTTTTTATACACTACTATGGATACTATTAGATATCCATATGGATATCTAAGTGACCAGGGAAACCAGCTTTGTCTTTGTATAAAAACTTTCTAAGCACATTAGCCTAGAGCTAGGTTCCCTGTTAGTTACATTCTGTCTGAGAATAGGCAGGTGGCCGACTACTGGGTGTCTTACCCTAGTGGGTGCAGTCACAGTTTTGTCTTGAAGTTGTTCCAGTTGTTGGAAATACACTTAGTAAAAAAGTTTTGGCACATCCTGGTCTTCACTCTTTGCTTTGCTAACTTCTGTAAGTGTCCTCTATTGTTGTGTTGACCTGTATGTGTCATTAGGAGGGTGTTGTTTGGTTGACTAGGCTATTAGCCTATAGGCTATTTGTAGGTCAGCATCATATCACATCTGCAATTTCTGAAGACTGGTGTTTGTAGTTTTAGGTGCTTCAGTCTCTTATCATACAGCATATTTTGCAGACCTATGATGCATTTCGGCTGCCGTCAATCAAAAGGCGATATCTGACATAAACTCGATTTTACAGGAGAACGAAAAAACAAAAAAAGTTTGAAGCCTTAGAAAACATGATAGGAGGTGCTTGTTTTGCAAACAAATACATCAAATCTAGGTTTCAGAGCAAGACAAATTTTTTTGTTAAGGAAAAACTAGACAATTCTTTTTCGTTCTTGAGATAGTGCAGATATCGCCTTTTAACCTGTCAACAAAAGGCGGTATCTGCAAGAGCGCCACAGTAAAATTCCATATAAGAAAAACGAGATTACCGTTTTACAAAACGACCTTAAATCAAAGCAAAACGCAGTTTCCAATAAGCGTATTTGCTTTCCAGCAACATCAGCTATGTCATGATGTAGAATAACCTTGTTTTCAGGCTGTTGTTTGGTCTTGGTCTTTGATCGTTTCTAATGCGGGAAAAAGCGCATCTCAGAGGAATACGTTAAGATCAAGTCAAACTACAGCACAAGCGTTTCCACAACATTGAATTCGTTTAATTTTATAAAGGTAATAAAGGTGATATTCATTTATGTTATAAAAAAAAGAAAAAAAGTCTACGTTTTTTTACTCGTCTTCTGGTTCACAGCCCTCGAATCCAGAAAGACTTTTTCCGTGTGTCTGCAATGTGGGGTACAAGTTTCATCAGGATGTTGTTTTTTTTTGTCCCTTGAAATCCCCCTTGGGACCGACAGCTTCTTAGGCAAACCTTTTCCTAGAGCACTTTTGGCTTTCACTGTCAGAAAATCTACAGCTTTCAGTTCGTCGTCAAAATCATATTGATAATATAGTTTCGAGTCTTTCTTCATGAAACTTGCCTGTACGATCTTTCTAAGTTGAATATCAACTGACTTTTTCCCAGACTTCTCATTCTTCCATTCGTAGAAATCGCTTATTTGGAGCTCTTTAACTCGGGTATTTTGTCTGGAATCCTGCATAACCTTTTTCAACTCGGGAAAGTCCTCAACAACCAGCTTCGCGCGGATTTTCTTCTCTATCACTCCATGCAAGCTGTCAGCTGCCATGTGTGTGTGTCCCTTTGTCAGGAACTTGATGGAGATCTTCTCTGGACCCCATGATTCGTTTACAATGCGCACAAACATGGAAAAGATTATCCAGTTCTTGTTCTGTGACGAGCAGTTATCGGCCCAGAATGTAAATTCTTTTGTATCCCGTAACTCATCCACAAGACCAAAAAAAGCAGAGGCGACAGCATCCCCGGTTCTACCATATGTTGCTTCGTGCCATACTACACAGTATGCCACTTTTGGTGACAAGCCGGGGCAAGCACTAGAAAGCGGTGGAACAAAAGTTTCATTGAAACACACTAGCCTGCTTGTGAAATGCGATTCTTTAACTGCTGGCTGTATTGGAAGAATTAGGACTTTTTGCATATCAACTGTAAACACTGCCTTCTCCTCGCCGTGTGCGTGATCAGCATCTTTGTCAAGTTCTCGCCTAGCTTTTTCTGCCTGGTTTCTATGCTCCTGTTGCTTCTCCCTTTCTTCGTCTGACACACCTTGCCTGGATTCCTTTATTTTGAACAAGTCACAGATTTCACATACATCTGACCTTGGCATCTTGTTTGATATGTTCATTTCTTGCAAAACTTGAAGGTAAGAACTCTGACTGCAATGCTGCTCAGGAAACTTTTCTTGAAAGTCAATAAACATAGCTTCAAACATAATATCTCTTGGGATATATCTCACATACGGACTGTTATACCTCCTGTAGTGGGGCTGACACGGCTTGAACGATTCTATATGCATACGAATAGCTTCGCGGTCCACATCCACCTTTCTAGCACCTCCTCTTTTTTCTGAAGGGGAAAATCCAACGCCCTCGGTCTTTAGCTTTCTTGATATTACCTCGATGACTTTCGGACTGGTGTAACCCAAAGTTGAAAGAAACATCTTTTGGCACACTACCAACGAGAGTTCTCCAGCAGCAATAGGTAGGCGATACACGAAACTGTAGTCTCTACATTTTGTACGTTTCGAGTCTTTCATGGTGATTCTTTTTTTGCACGTCACTAACAAAAACGACTTGATGTATGCAATTCTTTCTCCCTGGCTTAATTCTTGAAACTTGTCATAGATCTATCTCCTCTGATCAATTGCAAATTCTTTGCACTTTTTCTTACACTTTTCAGGGTTGCACCCATTCTCTATGAATGGATGTTTTTGCCTTTTCTTTTCAATCTGCTTTCTCCTTTTTTCTAAGACTTGTGTCTTCTTTTTTGTCACAAAAGCAGGTTCTTCAACATCTAGTTTTTCTTGTCATTCAACACTGGGGATAGAGACTTCACTCTCAGATAATAATGAGATAAGCTCGCCTTGTACATCAGTACGTTGTCTTGCTGCTCTTCGAACACTAGTGCCTGTAGAATCAGAATCTTCTGATTCTCCATCTGGCTGATACTCACTTGCTGAGTTGTTGGTCTCCAAGTCATCGTCTGAATCAAGTAAATTTTTATGTAGGCTTTGTCTGGTATCTTCGTTACTAGCTGCATGACGGTTAGATTGAGTGGACAAGTCTAAAACTATTCCACCATCTCTTTCACTAAACTCACTCATAACCGCATACATATCTTCTGTAGCAGTCTCATTGTTTTCCGCATGCATTTCTGTCCCCATATCATAGTTTACTCCAATGTTCTCAGTCTCAACTTTTTCCAGCCAGTATTTGATAAACTGTATGCTCTCTAATTCAGGTGGAGCATCTGTTTGGTCTACTGAAACTTTTTGTGGTGATGGATGGCTTGAGAATATTCCACTTTAGGGTATTTCTTTTGGTATCACTGTTTCTTTGGGAACAATTCTGATGATTCTTTGTTTTTGGGACACAACAACAGGAGTTGCTTCCCTGTTATCCGCATGCATATCTGCTGTCGCCATTTCACTGCTGTAAGCGTGCATCTTTGTTGCCATCTCATTGTTTGTGTCTCTTTTGAGCTGTTTTGAGCTACTTTGCGCATTGTTTTGAGCTGTTTCCCTGAAAAAAAAAAATTTCAGTAGAAAATACAAAGAACAAACAGCGTAAAGCAGAGGGGTCCCGAAACTTTTTGGACCATGGGTCAGATTTCGGAAGGGAAGGGATTGCATACCGGATTAACACCTAGTCGAGCAGCCATCAGCCAGATCTCAGCACAGCCATGGGTCCGCGAGAGTTTTTGAAGGTACAAATTGCAAAAACGGTGGATTCGAATGGTTTTCCCGACTGAAGGCTAGTTTTGTCTTGTTTCTAATGATTCAATTATTTGACCCGGACGGATACAATGTCAGATTTTATTTGAGAGTGCAGAGTCATGACAGGAGACAGATCCCCAAATATATAGATACTGCCTGAGTGCTGCAGACATGCATTGATTGCTTCTAGTGTGGACAGGGGTTGGCAATGTAAAAAAAAAAATGTAACGTAACGTTTACATGTAAAATATGATTTTTTACATTAAATTTTTACATGTAAAAGTATATACCTCAGTCATAAATGTTTTCGAGGCCAAAACTGGATAAAACGCTTTTGTTATTTATTACATTTTAACACGTAAAAGAAAAAAAATCCATTTAAAGTGCCATCCCTGACTGTGGACATGCACAGGACATGCATCCCTGGAGTACCCCAAAATAGTGGGTACTCTACCCCATAAACAGCTAGTGGCCCTGACTGGGAAAGATCCTGTTTTTGTCAGATTTTAACAGAGTTCAGGTTCTTCTTAAATAGCCTCAAAATG
>JAQQPU010003770.1:0-21549 GCA_029168905.1 Artemia sp. Kazakhstan ARC1039 | reverse complement strand
CATTTACCCTTACCTTTCTCTCGCCATCTTAAGGGCCTCTTTCAACAAGAAATTGCCACGGCCATGCCATGTGAAATTGCCATGATTCTGCTCTTCAGTTTTACGGAATCTTTTCTTCTACATAGCCTTGAATGTGATGAAAGGTTGGCCTTATTTGGCGATATCTGCTCTTGCACTGGAAGTAAAAGCAAAGATCTAAAAGACGATATCTGCAGTGTAGATATCGCATTTTGAGTCACAAGAGAATACAAGTTTTCCGGATAACGCCAAATAAAACTACCATATATCTCGGCTATTTTTGTAGATATCACGTTTTTGACTCGACCAACCGATAGAGCGGAGTGTCTACTTGGCATACGCAGAAATCTCAATTTCGCTCGTCATGTCAGATATCGCCTTTTGATTGACGGCAGCCGATTTGGTGGCACATCTTTGAACTCCTTCTGTTATTCTGATGTCATGCTTGTAGAAGAGGGAGGTCAGACAGGTTCTAAAATCTGAGAACAGTCTAACAATAGCCTTGTAAAGTCTCAGGAAGACAGTACAGGAGCAACTAGTTATAGTGCATTTCAGCAGGCCTAGACTTGAGTTAGCTTTTGACATTGCTCATCAACAAGTACTCCCAATTCTTTTTATTCATGACTAGTTTATAGCTGAATATCTGACTGCAACTTATGGTCATGCATGGTATACTGGTGGTGAGAATTGTCATTGACAAAATGGAGTACACTGCATTTATTGATGTTGAACTCAAGCATCCATTTGCTGGTCCACTTCTGGATTCTCTGGAGGTCTTGTGGTAAAGTAAGATTATGGCTGTTGTAAAGTAAGGTTATAGTTGCCAACTTTGTGGGCGGGCGTAAAAAGGGAGGCTTTGAATAGATTGGGTGGAGGAGGATTGTGTGTAGCTGTGTTGGCCTCATGCGGCTTGGTGCTGTGGTGAGTTGTTAGTAGTAGTAGTAGTAGCTGTCACCAGCTGGTATAATGTAGGTTTTGGCTGGTGTGCTAATCTACCCTTTTTAGAGGGTATAATTACTGCCCTAAGGTGAGTAAACTTGGTATCATGCCTTAGGGCTTGGCCTGACTAATTACCCTGAGTGTACTAACTGGGAATTACTCAAGAAACTTAAATAAAGTGGTATAGAAGTTGGTTATGACATAATACTTTTGTTTATCCACTAAAATACACAGTCCACCAAAATTGGTTATTTATCCACCAAAATTGGTTGTATAGATGCCACTGGTTCTGGTAAAATCAAAAACCTTTTCATTTTCATGTTAAATAAGAAACTTGATTGGTATCAGTTGAATGATCCTTCTCTTCACTAGGAAACACTATAAGATTTTGGAAACTATAGTACTCTAACCATTCTAAAATACTTATTTAAATAATCTTTAATGGACAATCTTTACATTTGTCCCTAATGGACAAATGTATAGCCCAAACATATGCATATTATGAAGTAAGAATTGTTTTTGGGGCATTTTCTTGTCAATAGCCATAGATCTTTATCAAAAAAATTTGCTATTTGCCAACTCTTTTCTTCCTGCTGCTTGTTGTTGCTGTCTTGCTTGTTTGCTGTTCAATTACTCTGAAGGTCACTCAGTTGCTTAAAATTTTTGTGACCATTATTCTTAAAGATATTTTAGAGATATTAGAGTGATTAACCTATTGAGAAAAGCCTAGTGATTAGCTATCTAGCTAGGTCTACTGATTATTTTACAGTACCCTAAATAGTGTAGGACAAGGCTGTGACCAGCTTTATTATGCTTGGATGCAATTGCAACAGCAGTAACTATCATACCTGGACAGAGCAGCATCATACTTTTTGTTTGCTGACTAGTCGTCTAGTCTTGTGTCTAAGATATTTTTACTTTTGAAGTCAAATTTTTAATGTAATTTTTATGTGATGAATAGTCAAAGTTTTCTACCAATACATGAATCTTTTTACTATGTCCCAGAGTATACCACCTTGTGTCCCAAGATATACCACCCCTGGTACTTAGTGAGACAAATGGTATAAGCAGGGACACCCCTCTTTTTTCTTCTAGCTATACAAGAAGAATCTGGAAAAATCACAGTTTATGCTGCAGTTCTGGGGCTTTCTTTTGAGCCATAAACCATTTTTCTACTCCAATGTTAACCATACACTTTGGAGGTTCTCCAAAATCCATCCCTGCATATACCACTCTCCCCTATGTTTTAAATTAGTTCAGC
This sequence comes from Artemia sp. Kazakhstan ARC1039, assembly GCA_029168905.1. NCBI lineage: Eukaryota > Metazoa > Arthropoda > Branchiopoda > Anostraca > Artemiidae > Artemia > Artemia sp. Kazakhstan ARC1039. The sequence continues at coordinate 19,331 of JAQQPU010003770.1, read as the reverse complement.
TTTATCCTCAACGTTTCCTCAGATTTACAATGCAATATCCTCAGCTTTGGTAGTACTTGCTACAGAAGTGGTTGTAGTGGCAGTAGTAGTTTTGGTAGAAGTAGTAGTAGTAGTAACATGCAAATATTGCCTTTTGGTCAATCAATCTTCCTTTTAAGCATTACCTGGAAGTTCTAACTGCCTTTTGGCAAGTTGAACATCTTCCTTGTGATACCCCAGAAGTTTCAGCTTGATACAGTTAGCTATTCAAAAGATATTGCTGATATGCCCTTTTGACAATTTGTATGCACATAGCATGTTCTTATTTAGTTCCACTTCCCCTCAATATTTCCTCAATTTTTCAATTCAATACCCTTAGGCTTGGTATTACTAACTACAGAAGCAGTATTTGTAATGGCAGTAGTTGTGGTAGCAGTGGTAGTAGCAAGTAAATATTGCTTTTTTGGTCAACTGATCATCCTCCTTATCATTTCCTGGAGGTTCCAAATTAATAAAGTTATCAAAGTGCATAGCCCAATCATATACAGATGAATGAACATCCTAAGACAGTAATTTTAGGTACAAACTCTTACAGGGATCTTATTCAAGGGCTTTAGTACAGTCCAGACATTAAAATTCAACTTTCCCCCAACATTTCCTCAATTTTCCATTTCAATGCCCTCAGCCTTGGTTTACAGAAGCAGTAATTGTAATGGTAGTAGTAGCAGTAGTAGTAGTAGCAAGCAAATATTGATTTTTTGGTTAATTGATCATCCTCCTTATCATTAATAAAGTCAGCTCCAAATTACAAAAGTCAATTACATACCTCCAAATTAATAAAGTCATTGAGTCCTGTGCTATGCTTTTTCAACAACTTAAATGCACATTGTGTGTTTTTACTTAGTTTAACACTCCCCTCAACATTCTCTGAATGTTGTCTTTTCTCTGAAAATTGTCAGTTGATCTTGATGGTGAAAGTTAGGGCCTACAAAAAACTAAAAGAAAACACTAAAACAATGAAATTCTTAATCTATGATATACAAGATGTTTCAATTGATCATACTACCAGATTCTTTCCCATTATTATACACTTTTTTTTAAATCAGTTCAAATAACACTTTTATCCACAATTGTGTTGCTACCACTTTGACACAGCTAGGTTTCATCAAGCAAAAATGATGCTATTTCCAGATAATCAACAAAATTATCTCTATTCTTATGCTGCTACAAATCCCCTGCACTCATAGCTGGAGCAGTGAAGAAAATCTTCAGTAATACCAAACAGCACAACATATACTCAACAAGATTGGCCCAAACCTCTGGGCTGTATTCCTCAATATATATCTGTGAAAGATGTTTCAGTAGTATAGGGTTGCTCCCTATACCAAACCTCCTTAACAGCTCTCTGAACTATACCTAGACAAGAATGTTAAATTGTAGATGCAGGTAAGAAGATAAGAAAAACTTATTATCCAAGTCAGAAGCTATAAATTAAGCATTTTTAATCAAGCATTCACTGATGATCTGCCACCCTAGACTCATCAAGAACCTCAACACAGCCCTTATTTGTGCTCATCTTCAGTTCTGTATGTCCATTGCAAGTATGCATTTCAAGTGTGACATAGGGTCACTTGAGAAGGTCTGAACCAGAGCAACCAAGCTTCCTTTTGCCAAACAATACCTCCCCATATGAGCAACAATTAGAAAAGTTTGTACTCCCTACCCTAATGTATTACAGGAGGAGAAGAGGTGTCATCCTAGCATTTAATATGATGAGCAGCAACACAATAAAGCTCATTTTTGGTTGAAGTGAATACAGCAGAACACAAGACAACCCCAAGAAATTACATCAAGATTTCTGCAGAAAGCAAGAGAATTTCAGCTTCTTTACCATCTGCATCAGTGGAACTCATTAAGCAAATCTACTGTGTCTGCCAAATGAGTTGACAGTTTCAAGATCTGTGTTGACCATGACTAGAACAACAAGCCATAGATTACAAGGTGGGACAAGAAAGCAGCATTGACCAGGGTCCAAGCCTTCAACATTCCTTCCTGATTTAGTGTTTCTGATGTTCAATTGTCCTCTACATACAGAATGGTCCAGTACATGAAGTGATTATATATGAACAAACTGTACAAAAAACTTTTGTCAACACTCCCTACAAACATCTACAGGTTCCTGTAACCATAGGTGCTAAAAGATGTGATTTAAGGTAATATCATAGGATTTAATTAACAAATAAATATATTATTAGGACTACAGGCTAAATAGAACCGTCAGAGGGAACAGAATTCATTGTCATAAAATTAACAATAATATTTGAATAGAACATAAAGTTAAGAATCTAAAGGTATTATCTTTGTTTTAACTCATGTTTCCTCCAGAACAGCTGACCAACTTCAATTTTACTGAGGGATAATGTAATGACAACTTAAAAGCAGCTAAACTCTAGGGTGGTGAAGGTTTTATGGTAAATTTGTAATTTTCAACCTAGACTAATTTAACTAAGATGGAAGTGAATATATCCCTTGCTTCCTTTTTTTTGCTCTTTCATAATTCAATAATTACTTTAGAGGGAAATTACATTTTGATCTCTTAAGGGGCTCAAAAAAGGCCCATAGTAACAAAAGGTTAAAAACACATCTAAAAAAGCTGAGAAGTGAAAAAAAAAAGTTATTTGTTGCTGAACTAGGAATGGTAATTTTTAGTCTTAACAGTAAGTCTTGCTGACATCAATTTTGCAGTGATATATTTTTTGAGGGGTTTTTAGATTCTTTTTAAAATTCCTATAAATTTGTTTCTAAGATAACATTTTCAATTGAAACTAAGGAAACAAAAGGCTAGTTTGCCTACTATCCATGAATCAGCTGCAAATTAAAAATTTTTCATACTAGATAGTTTTTTTAGACATATATTTTTAAACTTTTGGTTGGCTTGAGGGCTCAAAGTGGAATTTTCCCAGAAACATTTACTGAATTGTTAAAGAACAAAGGAAAAGGTAGACTATCAATTGATATATTTCATAGCCTAACTAAATCATGTGCAAAACTGCAAATTTACCAGATGTATTTATTCATTCTCTTGAACAATCTAAAACTCTATGGGGTTGAAAAGATGGATTAGGCTAATGTTGACTGGAGTCTGAATTGGAACTTGGTAAATTTCTAGTGGGTCATATAATTTAGCAGTTCTGGTGTGTTATAGACACTTTTATATATTGTACAAGGAAACCAGTCACAAGAACTCATCAACCAGGCTATCAAAATAATTAATATAAAGGGGGATATAACACAACCCTGCTTTACTCCTGATATAATACAAAACCAGCTGCTAACCTCATTTTCTACCTTACCCATAGCAATGCTACTCTTGTACATAGTACTAATCACTTTAAGTGTATTTGTCTGGTATACTATACAAGGACAAAACCTTTGCTATAGCTCTTCTATCAACAGAATTGAACACTTGCTCATAATCTATAAAACTCAATTATTAACCTAAGAGTGAAAATTTGGTTGACAAATCCTCTACCTTTTTTAAAACCTCACTGTTCTTCTTGTAAAACTTTGTCTACAGCATCTTTCAGTCTAAAAAGTATCATGTTACTAAGTAATTTGCTACCTAGAGAGACCAGACTAATGCCTCCATAATTACCACACTCACTCTTCTCTTTCTTATAAAGTGGCTTAATTAAGGTTTTCCTAAAATTGTTAGGTACTTCCCCTTTTCAAAATCATACTCATAATCTTCAGTAACTTGTTTCTAACCCCAGAGCCACCATATTTAAGAAACTCATTTACCACACTATCAGCACTTGGACCCTTATTATTTTTTAATCCTTTTAGTACTGTCTCTAATTCTTCCTCACAAAACAAATCTTCCTTCACATCCAAGGTATCATAATATAATTATATTGTATTATAATAATATAATTTGGGCTATATATTGGCACATTAAGTGGTTGGGAGTAAAATAACATAACCTTACCCCTATCCCCTAATGTGAAAATGTATAGCCCAAATTATACAAGTCCAATGCATTCTGTCACCCGTTATTTGTCTTTGTGGCTGTGAAACTGGTTTATTATAGATAGTACATTATCCTTCTTACCCCTAGCAAATCATCCTTAGCATACTTTCATCCCCAGACCTATGCTTAGGGCCTGTGTGGGTCAAGGTATAGTTTTGGAACCTTTCAACTCTGCTAAAACAAAATATCTCAAAAATTCAATTGAACAATTTTTGGGGAAAAAGGGAGGTGAGAGGGCAGCTAGTATCCATCAGATCTTTTTGTTCAAATAAAAGGGACACCAGAAATGCTAATTTTCATTTGCATGAGCCCTCTCCTGATGTTTTAGGACCATTGCTTTGATATGATTGCCCCTGGGATAAACAAATTAACACACATCTGTAATTTTCTTCTGGCAAATAATACAATTTCAACACTTTTGTAGATAGGGCTTTAACCTCTACAGTAGGCCTAGGGTTCTCCGATATGTTAAATCTAATGGTCTTATTTCAACTAAAATTCTTTGACTTTTAGTGGGTGTTTCCTCCCTCTTTCAGGCAAATTTTTGGCTTGTTTTTTAGCCTTTTATGGGTAAAACTAAGCTTATTGAATCTTCTATATTCGGAATCAACATAATAAGCCAATGTTGTATTGATTGATATCAAAATTCCATTTCTAGAGTTTTGGTCACTATTGTTGCTCCATTCTTATAGTTTGTTACTGCAAACTGTTTGATATATTAGCACATAAATCCAAAAACTGAAAGAATAGGATGTTGACTGCATTTATTATGTGTTTCAATTACAAATAAGAGAATTTCAGTTGCAATTAAGAGAATTTGGAGAATTATTGGAGTTTTGATTAGATATTAGAAGTAAAGATTAAAACTATAAGACAACTCCCAGAGTAGATACCCCTTCTTACTCCCAAACGTCTTCAATCATCAAATTACCATTGATTTAATTTATTTAGTTATATTACAAATCTTATTATAAAAAGCACTAAGTCCTATTTTCTTATTCTGAGAAATCACTAGTTTCAGAACAAAAATCACTATAAATCACTAGCTAGAAGAGAGTCACTAGACAACATAAAAAATCACTAGAAATAGTGATAAATCACTAGGAGTGGCAACCCTGAGTGAGACTAGTGTTGTCACTGGTAAAATTGGTCATGGTAAACATGGGTATTTTACTGTAATTTTACTGAACCCCATAAAATTGGTGTTTTACCTATTTTATGTAATTTACATATTTTACCAGTATTTTACTGGTATATTACATATTTTATGACGCCTTGAAATTTTTATTGCCTTCCTAAAAGAATATGGGAAGTCATTTCCTTCAAATATTAAAGTTACCTCATCAAAACTACATGATCTAGATTTTCAACAATGTTGAGGGCCAAAGCAGAATCAAGATTCTCATTTTTATTTTAAATTTCACATCCCAGAGAAATCTTGTATTCATTCTGACTTTTCCTTGGGAGCTTGTGTTTACCCCCCCCCCTTCCCCCCACGGAATATTCCCCCTCCCCACGGAAAATTTCTACCTATTTCCCCCTTGGATAATTCCAGATTTTCATTTGAAGGAAAATTGAAATTTCTCCTGTCTCCTGTTTAAGTCAGGGGCAATTGTATTGCATTATCTATAGTAAAGATCCATAAGGGTTCAACATATTAACATTTGTTAATTTATTTTTTCCCAGAGGCACTTCATATGGAAGAGGTGGTTGAATAAGATTTGGAGGGGGCTCAGTCAATTGGAAATTGAAAGTTACAGTGCCTTTTTCTAAGATCGAGCCTGCTTTTCAGCCAATTGCTGCACAATTGCTAAGCCTGCTGCACTTCCTGTCACAAACTCCCAATCAGCTCATACCCCTTGTTGCAGAGCTTCAACATCATGCTGATCAAATGAAGCTCCAGATAAGCCTCAAGAAAAGCTGTGTAATGCATATCAACTTCCTGAAGAAGAAGAAGAGCATAAATGAATCTGCACCTCTCCAAACAAAGAAATCAGAAAAAAAAAACTTGGTTTCACATTAACTGATTATCTCTCGTTTGGAGATCACATCAGCCAGATCACAGCAAAGGCAGCTGGTTTTCTAAAATCCTTTGCAAATCTAAGAAGGTTTGGAATGACAGAGCAACTCCTTATTTCATGCTATAAAACCTATGTAATGCCCGTAATGATGTACAGCTGTCCTGCTTGGCACCTGTTGCTTACAGAGAAGCACAGAAAGGAATTGGAAACAATTCAGAAGAGAGCCTGCAAAATAATTCTTGGGCCAAATTATAAAAACTATGAACAAAGCCTTAGCCAACTCAAGCTCCTGACCCTGGAGAAAAGGAGGCATGAAATGCTGATGAAGTTTGGAGCTGACATCCTGAAGTCCTCAACACACCGAGATATCCTTCCTCTGTTTACTTCAGAGACCCACGCACACAAAGCAAGGTTGGCAACTCTGAAAGAGGGAAAAAAACTGTTTGAGTGCCCACCTACACACTTGACAACAAGATATCTAAAATTGTTTGTGCCCTATGATGTCAGATGTTACAACAATAATGTCCTGAAGTAGAGGTGATGGTTCATCATTTGTGTTTTTCTTGGTGCTATGTCTTTTTGTGTTTTCTTTTTTTTTGTGCTTAAATTGACAATACCCATGTTATTGCAGTGTGATAAAGGGAATGAATAAAGATTAGTGTTATTAATAGCTGCCAAATGAGTTGTTACTGACTACAGTATCTAAAAGAAACTTTTATTCTAGTTTAATGACCCTTTTGTTTCAGCAGTTGTTTTGAAAGAATCTTCAAAATAAATACAGAATTAGCTGTAAGGGAGAGACATTGGGAGGGTGGAGATAGAAATTGATATATAATCCTCTGGCCATATCTAGGACTTTCGTTTCGAGGGGGGAGGGGGCTTCTGAATAGGTATGGCCACCTGAATCAGAATCTAAGTCTGAAGGAGAGGAGATAGATTTGCAAGCAAATCCTGTTCAAGACAGCCTTAATGACTGTGAAAGTAACTGAATGTTCCAACAATATTATGATCCAATGCTAAGTTAATCAAAGTCACCAAAGTGTTACAAACCTTTTTTTTATTTGTATTTGGTACTTTTATAAATAAATTAAAAATAACATGTACAGGATATGAGAAATGTGGTTGAATACAGCTATTTGAATATACAAAGCTGTTAACGTTGCATATCTTTGGTTGGAATGTAAAAAAAAATGACTAGTATGATTTTAATTCCAAATAATGTTAAATTTTATAGGCTTGTTTTTATTCTTTTTTTTTCTTTTTTTTTACAAAATGGATGTCCGAGATCAGGCAGTGTGTGATTGCTGAGGTATTACCCTAGGCACATGATTACCAAAGGGTTAAACTATTACCTTTTTTAAGCCCAGGAAAATCAGAATTGTTAAAACATTTCATTAAAAGCTGAAAGTGATGCTTAAAAAGAAATGCTCAACTGGTCTTGTAGCTACAAAATAACTCTAAAACGCTTATTTTACCCTGTATTTCCTAGAAAGTACCTTATTTTATCAATTTTACCTTATTTTACCAATTTTACTTAGCCTACTGAGTTTATATTTTACAGTAATTTTTCAACACTAAGTAACACAAACTAAAAAGATATGTTGTTTTGAAGTTTTAAATAAATAAGGCTTATGCGCTCTTTCATACACAAGTCTAGATTTAAGGCAGGTTATTCTAAATAATCTTAGCTTGTTTATTTTTTCTAGGTTCCCAAGATGAAGATTCCTGCTAGTACATCATTTATCTTTTTTTTCATTCTTTTACATTGTATTTTGGATGTTGTATGCAGGTAAGTTTTTCTCTTTGTTTTCTTCTCCTTTTCTTGATTATACAATAAAACACTTTATTAATAAATATCAAGATATATGAAGCTATTATATAATTTAGCCAACAAGGCTCAATATAAAGGTTGAAAACTAATAAAGCACTATAAAATCAACAAATTTTATAAGTATAATAGCCTAAAAGAAAAATCAAAGAAAGACAAATGTGTAAAACCTACATATTTTGAGCATGAGAAATTTGTAAAACCATGCCAGTGTACAAAAAGTGAAACAGCATATTATAAACAGAAAAAAACTGCTAAGTAATCTTTATATAAAGGTATAAAATGTTTTTCTTAGACATCCTTTCTAAAGCTTGGCTCATCATCAACAATTCTATTTTAATGAATTATGGTCTTAGTAAGAGCCGAAGATATGTGATGTTGTTTGGGGTTTGATGCATTCAACCAATAGGTCATATGTGTTTGTATCACTTGATTGTTCTGTGCCTTCTGTAACCACTGGCTTGCTTGGGTGTCACTTTGGTCAATATTCACTGAACCTGATCATCTATCACTTATCTTGCTATTGGTAGGGAGTAATTCACCTGCAGCAGCTGTGTGCATTCAAAAACAGGAATGAAAATAATGCAACTGTGCTTTGTCATACAGCAATTAAAATACATATACAACACAATTATAATAGATAATACACATTTTTACATTATAACCTATTGCATACCTCCACATATATAAATTTAATCAGATAAAATATGAAAATATAGATAAGAATAATAAAACAAATAAAATAGAAAAAGGATAACACTAAAATAAAATAATATGGGAGGGGCATCATGGCCACCACAATTAAAATAATATGGACCCATCTACCATTTATCTTACTTATTATAGGGGCTAATCCCCATCAGCACCTGCCAACAAATATAAACAGGAACCAGAATGATACAAATACCATATCAAACAGCAAATACAATTTTTATGCAAGTCAATTATAATAAATAATACATTTAACCTGTAACCTGTCACCTAGATCAAATTATAAACAAATAAAGCAACTCTAAAAAAGGAAACATGCAGGAAAAAAAAAATAAATTTAGGGAATGAACCAAACCAGTAGTCTTAACCAAATTACTTAATAAGCTTGTGCTTAGTCAACCATGCCAAACCCAAGGGAAAACAGTGGAGAGATAACTAGTCAATTGTCTGAGAAGGGGCCAACCTAGGTCTGGCCCTAGGTTGTATTGTAGCACCTTCTGGGCTAGGTACAGACGCCTTTCCTTTACGTTTCCTTTCTGCTTTACCAGGGCTACTGGTAACTGCTGACATGGTGGGAAGGCTTGAACCTTCTATGTTTAGGTTTTCAACTGAGTTATTCAGGCTACGGACTGTTTCTTTGAAAGTATGTGGTGCTATTTGAGAAACCAGCTTGCAAAGTGAAGTTATAATCTGGGTTAGATCAGCGATCTGCTTTGCAACACCTTCAAACATGGCCATGTACCTCATGCTGAGATCCTCAGCTGGAGGTTGATTAGGAGTCAGTGGAGGGAAAGAGTCTGTGTGTATTATGGGGATGGGTTCTGTATGTTTAGGAAGTCCTTTCTTCAAGACCTCAGCGGCTGTCCTCATGGGGACATTATTATTGAAAGAGTAAGTTACAATTGCTTTCTTCTCCATGAATACTGGGCATTCCTTAGCATTAGCAGCATGGTTACCATTGCAGTTAGGGCACTTGAATACCTGGTCTTCCTTAACTGTTTTAGATTGGGGACATTCATCAAGGGTGTGTTGTCAACTACAAAGTAGACATCTTCTGCCTCGGCAATTTGAAGCTATGTGGCCAAAACCTTGGCAATTCAAACACTGTATTACCCAGGAGATAAGCTGCTTAACAGTATACCTTGCACCCCAAACAGAGATTCTCAGAGGAAACTGAACATCCTGATTAAAGGTGCAAACCAAAGGGATAATTGATGGGCTTGGGTTTTTAAAGGCCAATATCACTTGTTGTATTCTGTCATCAACTTGGGCCTCCTTGAAAAAATCATCCAGATGGGTGACCTCCTCAGATGGGATAAATACAATGCCTTTTCTGTTTCTGATTAAAGCAGGGTTAGAGGTAGGACCAAGCACAAACTTTACCTTACATCCATTTACTGCCATATCTGAAATAGAAAGTATAGAAGCAGCTACTGACTGGTTCACAGCTATTATGATAATGGAGGCATCTGGTCCAAGTCTTTCTAACATTGAACCATAATGGCCCCTGCACTCGTGATTTTGGAGATGTTGAAACAGTTTTTTGGCAATAACTGTTCTACAGCCCAATGTCAACAGCCTAGGCCCACTGGTCTCATTTGGACTTTCAACACCTAAGGCCGAAATCCTTACACTAGAGTTATTGGGGTCAGAGGTGACAGGACTACTAACCATCCTGTCAGTCATCACAAATAAAACCCCAAAGGGCTAAAACAGTTTAAACAACAAAATTAAATCACAAAAAGGAAATAAAATGTCAAATAAATAAAACAATTAGGCTACAAGCAGAGAGGGACCCTTAGTCAATAATAAATTAAGCAAGCAATATAAGACAGAAGCAGCCACAGCACTAAGTTTCAGAGCAGATATGTGATGTTTTTTCAAAACGTAGATCTTCCTGTTCTTGTTAAAATCTATTTATTTCATTGGCTGGAATGACTGTATATACATTTCAGACATAATGTATGAAGCTAGAAATTGTCTTAGATTTTATAAGTTTGTATATATTGTTAATAACGATTCCATGACTCCCGAAACTTAGTTTAGATTTAGAGATGATTTTAAGCAGCTTTTGTAAACATAATAACTTTTGTTTCAGATGCCAGTTGTAAAGTTCTGTAAGTTTTCTTCTTGTTTAAAAAAAGTAAAAAACAACTATTAGTATATGGCCACAGTATTGCAAAAATATTATAGTTTGAATGAATGATTGTAAACTATTTTTCAGTTAAGCTAACTTTGATACCTCTTGTATGCTGCTGTTAGCTTCACCCTTGTTTAAATAAGTTTACTCATTACCTTAATTTGCACTTCAGCAGGGGCGCTCTGAGGCTCATTTTATTGTGGGGGTGGGGATTTTTGTAAATTTTACCGAATTGCTACCTGATTTATGCTGAATTTTCTGCAGAAATCAAGAATTTTGCTAAATTTCGGCCAATTTTGCAAAACTTTTGCCGAAATTTTGCTTTTAGTGAAAATTTGTTTCAGCTTTAGAGTTAAGCTTTCTAATTAAGCTTTCTAAATTTGTTTTCAATTGAAATCCTTTAATCCTCTAAGGCTTGCTAGCTATGTGAACGAGCTTGACCCAATGAAATGCATTTTATATGGTTTCACTGTCATACTGACTGTGGTAGAAGAGAGTTGCAGTTAGTACCCTACAAATTGACACACAGACTAGACAGTGAAATTTTGAATTCAGCACCTTAAATTTCACATTTATGTTGCATATTCCTCTCCACCCCCATACACTGCTAAAAGGTCAGACATTACAATTTTGGTCTGTTGATAAGATCTTTTATAATTTGCCATCCCAGTTTTGATTGTGTTTAAGGCATATTACTTTTTCCTTTCCCTTTTCTTTTTTTGCAAGCATCTTAATAGACAACTTCAATTGCCTAGTGGGATTGACTATCATTTATATGTTTCATTTATGTACCAACTTCACATGACATGATATTTATGCAAAAGTCTTGGAGGAGGCTTTTCCTTGAAAGAGAAAAGGGGGAAAACATTTGTTTATTCACTGTAGTAAAGGTATATCTTATATGTAAAACTTACCAGTATAGCCGTGTAAAAGGCTAGCAGCGCATTATGCATTGTGGATTGTCTTGCTCAGCAATTTCTGCTATGCAAAAATTTAAATCAGTTTAGCAAATTTCTGAATGGTTTTTCTATTTTTATTGATATTACAGAGTAATTTTTGTCCAGCTTGCTTGGGAGTGAGATTTGCTTGGGAGAACATGATCTTTTGCAACTGGGTATGCTACTCCAGAACAGATGTGAGAATAGCCTGAAAATCTCAACTCTTATCATACTAATGTCTAAAAAATCCCAACTGTACAAAAAAACGTATCAATTTGGGTGTGTTAAGGATTTTTTAACCCTGGTCTTTTTAAATGATTGCACACCTGTATTCATTATTTAGCCTTGTGTGGGTCAAAGCGACAGGAATTTATGAGTAGTTTATGAAGTTAATCAGGTTTACCTTTCATTATTTGAAAGCTGACTTTTTGTGATTAAAGACTTGAAGCTCATTACAATGGCATTTGGCTGGCTGCTTACATTGGATAAATGAAGAGAATTAGCCCATCAAAGCGGATTCATAAGGACACTGTTGGATTGCAGTCTGAACAATGGATCCTTTTAAGTTGTTATTATACAAATTTAAGTTTATATTCTGATCTAAACGAAAATATGATGTGGTAGGGTTGGGTTTAGACTACCATTTTTAGTACTTGGCATTATCAAATATTATTCTACATCCTTTATTCTGGTTAATCTCATTACATAGTCATTCTTGGGGTATGTGTACGGTTTTGTGTCTTAACATGTTCTTCAATTTAATTTCCACTTTTTTCAACAAACCTCAGGGGACAAGAAGTATTTTAAAGCACTTGCAAGTATTTGCCCCACTTGAACTCCATTCGAATATATCCCTGGTATAATTTATTTTACTTGGTGTCATCAAAGCAGCCGAAAAAAACGGAAGCCTGTCGATTCAACCTTTACTGTGAGAAAAAACGAGGCATAAAAGACATGCATATAGAATGAAATCGTTTCGATTCTAAAGTTGTCGGGAAAATTTGATTCTTAGGGCCAAATTCTCTGTGACATTTAACATGTCAACCCGCTTGTGAAAGAGATAAACAGTATAAAATTGTTTTCAAGATTTCAGCAAGTTGATGGCAGAATGTCAGCCATGATTCTATTCAGTAAGGGTCCAATTTCATTGTTTAGTCAAGCAATTATTAGAGTTAAAACGTTTAAACTACACAACTTTTCAAAGGACCAACAAAAAGATCAATTATCTTGAGATATTATTATGGTCTAGAAATTTGATAATTCAGAAGTGTTGCGCAATCATTCTGTCAGCTAAAATTGCTTAATCACTCAATCAATGAATGCTGTACGTTATGGTTTTTCTTCCATGTACACCTAGGGTTTCCAGATTTTTTTTTCTAAGAATAGTCTGATACTTAATGAAATTGTACATTTAGGACAAACTGCACAGATTGGGTGAAAAGATTAAGAGGGGATATTTTTACAGGGTTGTTTGAAAGGGAGGAATGGGTGAATATTATATTTAGTCATATAAATTTTCTGTTGATAAAAACTTAAACTTTGTTGTTTGGGGTGAGGATCGTAGAGGCCATTTTCTATAATGTACTAATTATTATTTATGTTTATTTTATATTTATAGTGAAGTGATTGCAGTGACCACGGTGCATTAAGACTTGTAGTGGTAATGATTATCATATCGTTTTATTTTAAAATAAACTGTCCCAGAGGAGGGACAGCAGAAAAATCTAATTTACTAATTTTGTTTTGTTTTTTTTAGTCGTGACTTTTACAAAATCCTTGGTGTTTCACGATCAGCATCTACTAATCAAGTTAAGAAAGCATATAGGCAGCTAGCTAAAGAATTACATCCAGATAAGAATATTGACGATCCAAATGCTCAAGAAAAATTTCAAGACTTGGGGGCTGCCTATGAAGTACTAGCAGATCCAGATAAAAGAGCTCTCTATGATAAATGTGGCGAGGAATGTGTTAAAAGAGAAGGTGGCCATAGTGACTCCGGATTTGATGTTTTTAATTCATTTTTTGGTGATTTTGGATTTTCCTTTGGCAATGGAGGAAATGGAGGTGAAAGAGAAGTTGCCAAAGGAGCTGATATAGTTATGGAACTTTCTGTGACTCTAGAAGAATTGTATTCAGGAAATTTTGTAGAGGTAAATCCCATTAACTTAGATATTTAGTGTGACCTACCAGGAATAATTTTGAGGTGAAACTAAAGTATTCAAAGGCCAGCAGAGCAAATTTTACTGCAGAAAAAAAGAAGATTGTTTACTAGTTAGGATCTGTAACGCTTAAATCATCTGTTAGAAAAATAACCAAGGGTTTCCTGTGTTTTTGAATGTAGATCTTGTCTTAAGTGCTTTTTAGATTTTAAATCAAATTGGTTTTGTTTTAAATTATGTAAAAATATCTAATTTTATGTAAAATATCCAATGGTGAATGTCCGTAAATATCAATTTATTATTTCACTTATTGCGAAACTGTCCACTGTAATTTATTCCCAATTTAATCTGGCTTAAAAACAAAACAATTGTTTACAGGTCAGATGCCAAACAATAACTGAGTTTTTAATAAATAGGTTCCAAATTTTGAAATATAAGAAGTCTTTCTCTGAACCGCTGGAATTTATGTTGACGACCTTGCCCTTGAAGAAATTTGTGAAGCAAAGGAATGTAGCAAAGCTTAAATTTTATTTTATAACTTGAAGACTAAAGCTTCCAGTTCAAATATGGCAGTAAGTCTTCAATTTTAGCTATTTCATTTTTAAATTCTTATGAACCAAATTTTCTGCCAACTATTTCTGATTCTTTTAAAGTCAGGAAGATTAAACTCTTGGGAGTTATTATTACCAGTGATTTAAAATGGGAAGCAAACACATATAGTCTAGTAAAAGGGGCAATGCTGCGCTGCAGATGCTCAAGTTTATGTCGAAACATGGTGCCCCTCCAGATCACCTCCTCCGAATATTTACATCTTTTATTCGCCCAATTCTGGAATATGCAGCTCCTATATGGCATTTTGGACTGGCTACTGAGCAAAGCGCCAGATCGAAATAGCTCAGAAAAGAGCTCTAATGATAGTATCAAAGTAGGCAGAAGTGTTGTATGAAGAGCTGCTGAGAAAGTTTAAAATGCAAACTCTGAAAAAAAGAAGAGAGAAACTCTGCATGGATTTTGGAAGACAACCTCTGATCCACCCAATCCACAAAACCTTTTCCCCCCCTCAATCCAAAACAAAACGATTCCCGTGCAGGGTTGCAGTTACAGGTTGAGAAACTTTAGCAGGTACGCCTTGCCCATCAGCGGTTAGAGAAACGTTTTATACTTAGTTTTGTAAATACGTACCACGAAAATCAGGAGGATTGATAACTTTTTTTTTTTTTTTTTTTTTTAATGTTAGTATGCTTGTATAATGTGGCTAATGCTTTTTAATATGACTATACCAAGGAAATTTGGCAGTGCCATGAAGATTTTGGTGCAAATAAAAGTTTATCTACCTATCTATCCATATTTAAAATCTAGAAATTCATTTCGTGGTTTAGATTAAAAATATATACACAACTTAAGAACAAGCAGTGTTAGGATGTACCTCTGTAAAAAACAGGCTGGTTCTTAATGGGTTTTGTTTTGTGTAGTTGACGCTAATCTAGATTTATGAATACTATCTTTATCAATTACTATCGTTTAATGTTTTGATTACAGATAACACATAATAAGCCAGTGGCAAAGCCAGCTAAAGGAACAAGGAAATGCAACTGTAGACAAGAAATGGTAACTCGACAATTAGGACCTGGAAGATTTCAAATGATGCAACAGCAAGTTTGCGATGAGTGTCCGAATGTGAAGTGAGTTTTTCCTTTTGTTTTTGTATATTGTTCAGAGGCTTTAAAAAAATTTACTTTTTAAGAGGAAGGAACCAGTTTTTACTCGCTGATTCTTTGACCTAGCAAAAATGTAACTGCTGAAATCGCGATATTCTTTTTTTCTTTTAAATCTTGACATGCCTTCTCGTGGTTGCTAAAAGAAAGTGTGTGACCTTTCTGAAAATTTTTGTTGTTGTCTGAACTTGTGGAGACAAAAAAATTCAGGTGGATAACTGGAATTTTTGTCAAGCTAGGTCTGAAACCTCAAGTACTACACCTATTCTACTTTTTTTCTTGAACATTAACCCCCTTACCCCTTCTGCTACCCCTCTGACATGCAGGTATGAAGGTAAAGATGTAGAATCATATCCAAGTACCAGTATTTTGGGCTTAAGATAGCACTATCCTCTCAGATTTGATCCCATCCCCTTCCCCAGTAAGTTTTCTATCCCAGTTAAAACGTTAGTTGTGTTCACATATGATCTCTGACATCTGTCAATCAGTTCGAATTTCTTTGTATTTAAAATAATTTTCTTTTCTTATAACAGAATATTTTTCGTCATAAAATTCTTCAAGTCGTATAGAACTTGAATGGAAATAAGGAAACAAAAATCTAAACAAAAAATCTAAAACATTAAGTGACGAAACTTTTGACCATTATAAAAGTTCATTGCTACAAAGGAGGTAAGTTTGACACTTATCAAAAATTTGCCATTTTCTCTTTAAATGGACCAACTATTCATTATTTGACAGTGAACTTCGTTTTATGTATCAAATGAATTTTATTTGATGAATGTATGAACTTGTTTGCAAGCAATGACTATCAGTTTTCCATCTAGAGCTATTCTTTGGAAACAGTTGTAGGCTAAGATAATTTATTGCGATTTCTGGCACAATGTCAACATGCTTGACTATATTAAACATAATTAAAAAAAAATATTTAGATGTAATAGCGTCCTAGTTTTTGCTATCTTTGTTAAAAGTTAGTTACCCTTTTTAACTTCTTTTCATTTGTTTTTATTTAGTCTGCTACACATGCTACTACTCCTGACTGCTCATTGTTGGACTAAGCGATCCAAGGCCCACCGGCCTCCTATGGTTCTTTTTCATCATACTCTGTTCAGAGCTTCACTATTTACCTTGTCTCACAAAGCTCCTGCAAATATTTTCTTATGACCTATTCCCTGCTTTTTGTCTGGACCGATCTAGAACGCCAACTTTCGGTTATTTATCCTGCATAAGACGTGATCAAACTATTTTAACCTTTCAGTAATTATAGCTGCAGAAAGGAACCACATTTTTATGCAGTATTGTTTGATATAAAGTCATCCAAGTGAGTCCCTGAAACACCTTTTGATTTTTCTTCTTAAAAACATCTAGCAGATTTTACACATTTGGTTGTGTGCTCATGGCTGCCCATAACCAATCGTTTTTATAGATGGCATTTGGTTATACTTTTTTCAGATGGCAATTTTTGATAGTGCCATTTTAGGCTACAATTATTTCTTGAGGTTAAATCTAGGTCCTCCTTTGTGCTAATCAGCAGCCGTTGCTAGGGCTCGCTAAAAATTTTAAATCCTTATTCTTAAGTTAATTGTGGATAGTTGAATTTAGTGAAATATTTTTTCTTTATTCACCCTTCTCCCAGTAATGGATAAAATTGCATGGTGATGCAGGACACCATCGTGGGAGGATCCTCTACCGGGCGTAAGATCCAGATATATGGACAACGGCCTCTGGAAAGAGCTGCCTCGACCCTTTCGGGGTATTTGCACGACTGGGGACATTGCGGTCAATTCTATTCTTCCTTGAGGAGTGGTGCCCCCTCGAGGAAATTATAGCCCAGTAAATGATATTGCACTCACTTAGGATTCTGATTAATGGATAATTTTTTCGGCTTGATCGGTTTTGGCAGGCTTTTTCGTGCTGAAAAACGTCATCTTAGCTGATTTATCTACTACGGGTTACCTCCCATAGTAGCATAATATTTGTAGGCAATATATAATGAGTCGGAGGTAACAGGCTTGAGATTATCTGTGCAGGATTTTGACTCTTACTGATAGAAGAGCATCGCCAAGTGCTGAAAACCATGTTGTGACCAAGATGGGCCCAGGATTGCACAAAGCCTCTATTCATACTGAGGGTCTCCAGGGATTTCTTGCAGTCCAATTAGAAGCCGTCTTAAGCGCTTTGATGAGACTGGATAAGATGTGTTGGTCCCTGTCCTTTACTGGTATCTGAGACCATTGCTTTTCCTGAGGCCAAAAGTATTGAAATGATTTAAAGAATATGAAAACTGGTGCTTGGAATGTTACACCGTTAGAAAATAGCTATCATATTGGCATTTTGACTGACAAATTCAGACGATTCGAACTAGACTTATTAGGAGTTTCAGAAACTCATTTCCCAGGGGTAGGAAGCATGAAATCAGGTGATATAGAATTTATTTACTCAGGCAGAAAGGATGGGGTACATAGACAGGGAGTAGGGCTCGTGATGAGAAATGAAGCTGTTAAGTCTTGTTTAGGCTGGGAAGGTATTAAAAATATAATAATAATAAGTTATTTTATCACTAAAAGTACAGCGTATCAGTTTTATTTGTATTTGCTCGTGTAGAACCGACTGACGGAGATAGTATTAACTCAGGCGAATTTGACTTACAGTTACAGCAGCAAATACACAGGGTCCCAGGTACAAATATGGTGTTTTTGCTAGGACATTTTAAAGCCCAGGTCGGTAGAAATAGGGATAGATGGTATCCTAGCCTAGGTTAATTTGATGTAAAAAAAAAAAAAAAAAACAGTAATGGCTAAAGACTGCTGCAATTTTATAGGTATAACAATCTAGTTATAACCAATTCAGTATTTGGTCATAAAATGGCCCATAAGTTAGCATTTTATTCACGTGATGGTGAGACAGCAACGCTTATTGATTATTTACTCTAAACCAAAGACTGGCAGGGTCAAAACAAGATACTAGGGTGTTTAGGAGTGCTGTTATTGATGTTAAAAGTACAAGATAACCCATCTAGTAGTGTCTAGGGTGTCTAGGGGTAATTTGAAACTGAAAATTCGGAAGGGTAATTACCTCCCGGGAAGTTATGATGCTTGTAGCTTCAGGATGAGAATTGGAGAGAAACTTTCCACGAAAAGTTGAAAACTAAACTGGAGAGTCTAAAATTTGACAATGTAGAAGACAGAAGATGGATGGAATAATTTTAGGAAAATAATTTGTGAAGTTGCTGTTGGTGTCTTAGGGAAGAAAGTTAGGAATGCTGCTAGGAATATTAGTGTAGAGCTTTATGTTTAATACAGAGGAGCAAGTGCTTATCGGATTTATAGATCATATGAAAACAAGAAGAATGTAAAGAAAGTGGAGAAAGTATTAAAATATGAACTAAGTGTGAAGTGGGGGCCATGGATAAAATTGCCAAGGATCTGGAAGACGCAACTAGACAGCATAATAGTAAAATATTGCACTGGCGTGTTAACATTGAGAGGGAGTAGTCAATCCGGACATGTCCTTATTAAAGATAGGAACGGGGCCACAATTAGTGATAAGGAAAGAGTTGAAAAGAGATTGGCAGAACATTTTGAGAATTTGTTAAACCAAGATAGAATTGCAGGAAAAGATATAGAGGAAAATGAAAAGGTCGTGATACCTTGTATGTGAAGGAAGACATGTTTTGTGAGGAAGATATAGAAACAGTACTAAAAGGATTAAAAATAATAAGACCCCAGGTGCTGATAGTGTGGTAAATGAGTTTCTTAAATATGGTGCCTCTGAGGATAGAAATAAGCTACTGAAGATTATGAATATGATTTA
>JAQQPU010003769.1:0-28715 GCA_029168905.1 Artemia sp. Kazakhstan ARC1039 | reverse complement strand
TATATATATTTTCGTGGGTCTCTCAGAATTCTGCTATACGCGTTCTAAAACACGAAAATATTTGTTGGTATTTTTCTTATCTTTGTAACTATAAAAATTATTTGCAGTGGAATTCATATAAAAACATTCCAAATAAAACCACCTTACAATGTTTCGTAGACTTTGATGTAAAATTAAATAAAAAAAACAAGTTTTTTCAACTGAAAGTAAGGAGCAACATTGAAATTTAAAACGAACAGAAATTATTACGTATATGAGGGGGATTGCACCTCCACAACATCTCGCTCTTTAAGCTAAAGTTTGAATTATGTGCCAATCCTTTAAGAACGACTCCTGAAACAGTAAATTCGTTTAATGAGAACAACAAGTTTTTTTTTAATTACTAAAAAACTTTAGCGTAAAGAGCGAGGAGTTGTCGAGGAGTAGCCCCTCTCATATACATAAAAATTTCTGTTCGTTTTATTACGTGTTTGAAGGGGATTGCCACCTCCTAAACACCTCGCTCTTTAAGCTAAAGTTTGAATTTCACCCCATTTTTTTAAGAACGACTCCTGAAGCACAAGGGTCGTTTAATTAGAACAATAGGAAGCTTTTTTAAAAGTACTAAAAACTTTAGCGTAAAGAGCGAGATTTTGAGGAGGGGCAATCCCTTTCATATACGTAATAAAACTAACAGAAATCATTACGTATATGAGGGGGTTACTTATCCGCAAAATATCGCTGTTTACGCTAAAGTTTTTTAGTACTCTAAAAAAAGCTTCTTATTGTTCTAATTAAACGAACATAGTGTTTCAGGAGTCGTTCTTAAAGGATTGCGGCAGAATTCAAACTTTAGCGTAAAGAGCGAGGTGTTGTGGAGGAGAAGCCCCCTCATATACGTAATAATCTCTGTTCGTTTTAATCTTTTTTGTTGCTCCTTACTTTCAGTTGAAAAACTTGCTTTTTCTGTTTAATTTCTGAACTTTTTTTTAAATAATGCCAGGAAATCTGTACACGGCCGACCAACAAAAATAAAAAAAATAAAACAACCCTTTAACTCTAGGACTGACAATTTTATCTATATTTTAGCTATATTCTACTTAGTACCGGTAACTGAGAAGGGATACCTAAAGTATTATCTGGGTAAAAAGGGATGCAGTGTCTAAATGAGTTTGAGAACCACCGCTCTAGACAATTCAATCCAGGGAAAATTTACCCCGGACAATTACCCTTAACATCTCCACGCGTAAAACTGAGACGAGAAAGAGAAAGCAAGAAATTCGTGTAGGAATTCTGACAAATTCTCCCAGTGTAAGATTTCCCCTGAAAAATTCACCCCCATGAAACTTCTCTTCCCATGAAAAATTATGCCTGTGGAAATCCCACCAGCAGAAGATCCCCCCTCCCCCAGAAATATGTATGCATAATACCCATTAACAAATACTATATGTAAACAATAGGCAAATTTTGTAACTTAAATAGCTTTGCCCAGGGGCTGTGGGAGGGTTAAGATATCCCCAAAGGCACAGTTATTCGGCCTTTAAAGTATGCTGAACGAAATGGCTATCTCAAAATTTTGATCAGACGATTTTGAGAAAAAAAAGTAATGTGGGAGGGGAGCCTAGTTGCCCTCCAACTTTTTTGGTCCCTTAAAAAGGGTGCTAGAGCTTTTAATTTCCGTTCTAATGAGCCCTCTCACAATATTCTAGGACCAATGGGTCAATACAATCACCCCTGAAAAAAAAAATAATAAAAAAAAATTAACACGCATCCATGATCTTTCTTTTGGCAGAAAATACAAAATTTCACATTTTTTCATATAGGGGCTTGAAACTTTTACAGTAGGATTATCTGATACGCTGAATCTGATGGCGAGATTTTCAGCATAAAATCCGATTCTTTTGATATAGCTATTGGTATCAAAATTCCGTTTTTTAGAGCCTCGGTTACTATTGAGCCGGGTCACTCCTTACTTACAAATCATTACCATGAACTGTTTGAAAACATGAGCATACCTAGCATAAAAATACAAACTTGCCCGTTCATTAATCATTTCTTACCACTAGCGAAAGCTAATTACAGGCCTCACGCTAGATTTTTTTCCGAAAATATGAACTTTATGGACTTTTGACCACAAAAATATGAACTTTATGAACTTTTGATTGCGCTTTTTATGAACCTAAATTTACGATATGTGCACCTCAGAAACTGTCCGTGGACACAAAAAGTGGCCGTTGGTGTGCAAAAATTTGCACATTAGGGGGGTGGGGGTAATTTTATTTCTGATGTAAATGAGAGGTAATTTTAAACTTTTCCCCCCACCCCCCTAATGTGCAAATATATACCCTGAATTGGTATACATAGGGGTGGGGGCTGAAATTCATTTCCGACAAAAATGATTATTATATTCGTAAAGAGCATAAAAAAAGGCATCGAGTGGTATATTCACTTTAGTCGTAACTCAATAATATGATTTGGTAAATATTTACCCAAAATACAATAGTAAAAAATAGTCCACTCTAATTGTTCCTTTTTTTGGCAAAACATGACGAAATTAAGGACAAATTTTATTTGTTTACCCAGCTCTGTATCCGCTCAACCTCTCTGGCTGCCTCATCTTTCTCACGCATTTTCCGGCTCAAAGCCTCGATCATATTTTTTGCGAGGCTTATTTCTACAAAGTCTTTGGCATCTATGGCTTTTTTCAGCTTTTCATTAGCTTCTTGAAGAAGCCTTTCTGCTACTTGTCTCTTCTCCTTTTCAACTGACTTCTTCTCAATCAAATCTTTTTCCAGGTGTTCAATGGTCTTCTTCTCAGATAACATCCTTTTTTTCCTCTTCCTCTTCTTTCCTTTTGGACTCCTCTTCAGCCTGTCTAGATCGCTCAGCTTCCAGGTACAGTTTATAGCTCTGGCACGCATTTCGCCCCAAATTCAACGGCTCTCTGGTAATAGGGACTATCTCGGGCCTGTTCTTAAACTTCTTTAGAGCGTCAGAGACTATCAGTCTAGCATTGAGCATTTTGACTTTCATTGATGATTTTTCCTCGGTCATGATCCTTCCTGACCGGGAAAAATCACGAAACAAGGGGATATTTTGTCTGTCCTTGATGGTTTTTCAGACTAAAAACCGAGTTCCATAAAACATCAATCCTTGCTGAAGTCATGTTCTTAGGCAAACTCGGTTCCAGCTGGAGCAAGTTCCATTCGTCAATGGCAGCTTCAGTATTCACACGGAAAGGCATAAATCCAACGATTTTCACAAAGACGCTTGTTCTTGTCTCAGGATTCGAATCATCCAGCCGCAGGCACCGGAGATGCTGAAGGGCACTTTGACCTAGTGATTTCTCTTCAATATGGCTGCAAGCGGCCAGGTAAGCAGTTCTGCCACTACTTCTGAAGTTCAGAGCATCAACTTTTTGTACCTTCGACAGACATTCTTCCACGCCGTCACCGCAGGCTACTTTATCGGATGGAAGAAAATCCCCACTTGAATTGGAGAGCTCAGAAAAAGTTTTTCCCTTCTGAATATCAGTCAAAGCACTTTGCTTGATAAAACGGCTGGCGGTCATCATTACTAGTCGACGCATTTCGTCATACAGAATGTTGATAAGTGGTTCTTCACGTTGAAACAACTCTGTGAACTGAGCAAATAGCTTTCCGAAAGATATGACAAAGAGGGCTAACGCTTTGGTTGTGGTACACTGGAGACTGCTAGAAATCTCTCGGTATCCGCTAGACTTTATCAATTCTGGTCTTTTCTTAGAGATGAATTTCAGGAAATACTCATCCAGAGCATCCCATTGCTCATCAAGTCTCTCAGCTGAAACAACGAGGGTTAGCCATCGACTTGGCACATGTTTCAGGAAACGATGTGGAAGAAGCTTGAGGTTCTCCTGGATGGTACCAAAGTCTTCTAAACGGGCAGGCCAACCACTAAAGAAGTAGAAAATTCGAATCGCAAATTCGGAAACTTTGGATCCGTGATGGTCCAAACCTTTCAAAAAAGCGTTGTGGACTATATGTATGTTGCCTGTCCCAATGTCAGCTAGGCCTCGGTCGCTGCGCACAGTTCTAACTTCGGAATCAAATAACTTCCAAACTTCCTGGTTGACATTAGGTCCGTCACTTCCCAGCATCAAGACTTGACGGAGATCAAGGTTAGCATCCTTTAGAGCTTGTAGTAGGTGCTGGTGTAAATCTTCCACTTTTGCGTGTCCTATGAAAAAGAACTGTAGGTGGCGTACAGAGACTCTTTCTTCGGTCTCTGACCAGTATCTAATCATGATATTCAACTCCTTTGCACCTTTGGCATTTGTAGTCTCATCGTAAAGCAACGCCAAGTAAGAAGATCCAATGCCGCGTAGAAGGTCCTTGCAAAAAGCATTAGTGTGAATCCATGTAAAAAAAAAGAAAAAAAAAAGAATAATCAATCAACTTATGATCTTCTGCCAAGAAGTTATGTTACAGCTCATAAGCTTAAATCAACTATTTAGGAATATTGCTACTAGAAAACTCTATGAAGGTAGCAAAGACTCAAGCCAAAAACAGGAAAAGACTAAAAGATAGCTTAGTACAAAAAGATATAGGGGCCAAATTAGATGTAACAATGTCTTTTTGAAGAGAAGAAAATGTATGTTCACAAAACATGCTGAGTGTTACAGTTTGAAAGGTTTTAAATAAAACTCTTGCACATACATTTGCTTCGCTTGTCCTTTATAAGGAAAAAGACAGCAACCGCAAGTGCTTTCCAGCTGATGACAAGAAAAATATGAAGTTTATGAAACTTTTTCTAAATTATGAACCATTTGTCAACCTAGGTTAAAAATATGAACTTTTTTCATAATTATGAACCCAGCGGGAGGCCTGTAATTACAAAGTAAAATTAACCTTTTAGGGGCATCAGGCATTTTTCTAAATATCAGAAGCTCTCTTTCTTTTAAAAACCCACCTCCACTCCTCTCTGTGACGACAACCTTAAAAAATTACCTTAAACCTTTGATATTGTCTACACTTTTTTTTACATAGCAGCCGAACACAACATACATCAAACCACCTAACAAGTGCAACATGTCCGCCTTTCTATTAAAAAGCCGAAGAGGAAACCCATGCTGATTGGGGCACCGGGCCTATTTTGTACCCAAGGCCGTATCCAGAGAGGCTAGTGGGTTTAACCCCCCCCTCCAAATGCTAGTCTGACTCGTAAAAACGTAACACAAATGAATATGATTAAATTTTTGATGCGTTTTTTAAAGTTTTTAATTTTAACCCCCCCCCCAAAAAAAAATTCTTTTGTAAAGCACCCTCCCCCCTAAAAAAAAAATCTTGATACGGCTCTGTTTGCACCTCAGGTCATAGAGATTAAAAATCAGGGCAGATATCCAATGAATGCAAGGTTATACCAACATATCTTTCTGTTAAAAGCCTGTCAATGGGAGAGTTCTTCCACTCGAAATTACTTTCAATAAAAGCACTAGTCCACCTTTAGCGTACCGGGCGGGAGTCGAGAGAAAGTAACCCTTTTCTTATGCATGTTAATTTATATTCCTTTTCAGCTTTAATGTATACTCTCGTTACTTTCATTAAAATATAAACTTCTTAAATTTAGTTTCAGTTCACTTTTTATACCATATCCAGGGTTTTGCTAAATAACCCCGAATACTACCACCTACTCACTCCGAATTGTGTAGTTTATATTAAGTTTAAACTTTACATAATAATGCTGCGAGAAAATGGCTCATATAGTGTTTATCCTTTTCCGAATAAAATATTCCTAAATGAAACATCGTTTTCGAAATAAGAGCAGTGCATTCACCGACTCAGATTCCACACTGCATAGTTTATTCTATTTTCATCAGCTTATATCATGTTCCTAGTAAAGGGAGGCCAGAGGTTAAACACAAAATCATCTGAATATTCATCGAATTCATCTGAAGCAAATCTCACAAAAACTTTTAAACTGTGAGTCTAAAAGCAACTTTTGAGACTTACCCATCCCTACCATGAAAGAATCCTAATAGTTGGTGTAAAACTACTCCATTCGCCATAGAAAACGATATGTTATAACGGTTCATTTGTTCTAGACAGAATACATGTTAGGGCCGCCATATTAATTTTTAGAAGAAACATTTTTAAATTTACTACTGAAACTTTTCCTATTACGAAAGTCAAAATTTCATACTCTTCCTTTGAAGTTTTCAATTAATTCTGCCCAGAAAAAAAATCAGTAGCACGGGAACCATAAACTCGATGATTTAATTATAATAATTTTATTCGTTTCATCGAATCATATTAATCGCAAATAGTTTTATCTTTGTTTCAGTTGCAATCATAAAATTGTCAGAAAATCCTTGAAATATAGTTATTTCCCCTGACAAGGGGTTATCGGGGCAACGACCTAAAAAAAATTAATTGTAAGAAGAAACAAAAAAATAACACAAAAAAACAACAAAACAGCACAGACTCTGAAAGATGGTGGATATCTAATAGGAACAATTTAGAGCAAGATGAGAATGGTAAAATAGCTAAAAACTGTACAAACACAAAGACAACTCAACTATAAGCAATTGTGCGGTACAAATTATGCAGTTAATTTCGTTGATTGAGCTTTTTTTTTGGGGGGGGGAGAGGTTCTCATGTTTTATTATTATCTCTATTAATATTTTCATTGTAGTTCTTCGTTGCTATTTTTCTACGATCTCTATTATTTTTTCTCTTTTTGTTTAATGAATGAAGTAAACATCAGCTGTAAAATTTTTATAATAGTTTCAGTTGAGCAAAAATTTTAGAGATTTTATATTTATACAAATAATATAGTAATTAATTTTTTTTTTTGGGGGGGGGGGGGAATGTCTAGCGAGTGTGGAAAAAAGTCTGGCTGTTATGCTGCTATGATTGGGTAAAACGGTACTTATTTGGTATGAAAACTTTTATAACTTAAGAAAAGAAAAATTGGGCATTAATTAACAATAAAACTAACCTATTCTCAAAAGCAGAAAGTTTCTATTGAGACAAGTTTCAGTTGTTGTAGCATTATCAATTTCCTGTGTAACCAATGTTAAGACAAGCGTTGAAAAGTTCGCATCGGTAGGACTCAACTGCCAAGTGCAATCTGCTAATGCTGGAAACGACCCGTTTTCAAAGCCGGGTGATGCAATATATCCTCTATCACCAACTATTTGCCCACTACAATCTGAAAAAGAGAAAGGCAAGGATTTTGAAAAGTTCGCGTCAGTAGGTCTGAATTGCAGGTGGAATTTCCTAATGCTCAAAATGCCCCGTTTTCAAAGCAGATTGATGTAATATATCAGCTATCATAAACTATTTCCCAATAAAATATGAAAAAAAGAACGGCTTTGAATCTTATTGAATATAAAAACCTGCTTTTTCAGCTGAAAGTAAGGAATAACATTAAAACTTAAAAAGAACAGAAATTATTATGTGTACGAGGGTGTGTACCTTCTGCAATGCTCGCACTATAGCCTATGCTCAAATCTTAAAGTTATTTGAAAATACTTCTCATTCTAATTCAACGGAAATCGTGTTTGAGCAGTCTATCCTAAAGAATTCTGATGAAGGTCAAACTTTAGCGTATAGAGCAACGGTTCAGGAAGGGGAAGCTCCCCTCCAACACAGAATGATTTCTCTTCGTTTTAAGTTTTAATGTTGCTCTTAACTTTCATTTGAAAAAACTTGCTGTTTTATTTATTTTATGACTATTTTTCAAATCATGTCAGGAAACACCCTCCGTTCTCCTTGTGCAAAATATCCCCCCGAGAAACTTTTCTTCGGAAGCTCTCCTCTCCCTGGAAACTTCCTTCTACGGAAAATCTCCCCGTGGAAAACCCTCCCCCCAAAATTTTTCTGATATTTCCCAATAACAATTACTATATGTGAACAATAGTCAAATTACGCAGCTTAGAGCCCTTCCCCCAGGGACTATGGGGGGAGGGGTCCTTTCGACCCAAGAGGCATGATTATTGAACCTTTCAACAATGCTGAATCAAATGGATATCTTTTAATTTTGATCAGATATCTTTGGGGGAAAAGTGCATTGAAGGGGTCTAGTTGCCCTCCAATCCTTTAGATCACTTAAAAACTGCACTAGAACTTTTGATTTAGGCTCAAATGAGCCCTACCCGGTCTTCTAAGACCATCGATTCGATGCAATCACCACAAGAAAAAACAAATAAACACGTATTTGTGACCTTTCTTCAGGTGAAAAAACAACAACAAAATTTCACATTTTGTAGAAAATAGTTTGAAACCTCCACATTAGAATTCATTGATATGCTGAATCTGAGAATGTGGTTTTCATTACGAATAAACAAAAAAAGCAAGTTTTTTCAACTGAAAGTAAGGAGCAACATTAAAACGTAAAACGAACAAAAAATATTCTGTGAACGAGGGTGTGTTCCTTCCGCAATGCTCGCACTATACGCTAAAATCTGAAAGTTTTTTTGAAAATACTTCTCATTCTAAGTCAATGGATTCCGTGTTTAAACAGTCTATCTTAGAGAATTGTGACAAAGGTCAAACTTTAGCGTAAAGAGCAAGGGTTAAGGAAGGGGAGGCCCCCTTCCAACACAGAATAATTTCTCTTCTTAAGTTTTAATGTTACTCTTTACTTTCATTTGACAAAACTTACTTTTTTATTTAATCTCTGACTATTTTTCAAATCATGCCAGGAAACACCACCCCCTCTCCTTGTACAAAATTTCTCCCTGAAAACTTGAAACTCTCCTCTCACTGGAAACTATCCTCTCTACAGAAAATATTCCCGTGGAATATCCTCCCCAAAATTTTTCGGATATTTCCCAATAACAACTACTATATGTGAACAATAGTCAAATTACGTAGAGTAAAGCCCTTTTCCAAGGGACTATGGGGGGGGGGTCTATCAACTAATATTGGAGCTTTCAACAATTCTGAATCAAATGGATACCTTTTAATTTTGATCAGATATCTTTGGGGGAAAAAGTGCATTGGAGGGGACTGGTTGCCCTTCAATCTTTTAGATCATTTAAAAAGTGCACTAGAACTTTTAATTTAGGTTCAAATGAGCCCTTCTCCTATATTCTAAGACTATTGATTTGATGCGATCAAAAGTTAAAAGGAAAAAAACAAATAAACACGTGTTTGTGATATTCCTTCTGGTAAAAATTAAAAAATTCCACATTTTGTAGAAAGGAATTTGAAACCTCTAGAGTAGAGTTATTTGACATGCTGAATATGAGAATGCGGCTTTCATTACGAAAAAAAAAACAATTTTTTTTAACTGAAAGTAAGGAGCAACATCAAAATTTAAAACGAGAAGAAATTACTACGTATATGAAGCTCTTTACGCTAAAGATTGAATTTTGTTCCAATTCTTTGAGAATAACCCCTGAATCACAAAGGGTTTAGTTAGAATAAATAGCTCTTATGAAAGTACTAAAAAAACTTTAGCGTAAAGAGTGAAGTATTGACGAGGGGGTGAACCCCCTCATATACGTAATAATTTCTGTTCGTTTTAGGTTTTAATGTTGCTCCTTACTTTCAGTTGAAATTTTTTTTTATTTAACTTCTGATCATTTTTTAAATAATGCTGGGAAATCCGGCACCCTCTTAATGGAAAATTTTCCTTCCCCCATCAAAAATCCCTCCATGGAAAGATCCTCCATGGAAAGATACTTCTGTATACTTCCCATAACCAATAGGATATACTATAAACAAACAATGGGCAAAGTTCACAACTTGCAGCCCTTCCCCCCGGGGACTGTGGAAGACTAAGTTATCATCAAAGACATAGTTATTAGATTTTCCGACTATGCTGAACAAAATGGTTAGCTCAAAATTTTTATCGTGTGACTTTGGAAAAACAATGAGCGTGGGGGGGGCCTAGTTGTTCTCCAATTTTTGGTCACTTAAAAAGAGCACTAGAGCTTTTAATTTCCTTTCGAATTAGCCCTCTCATGATATTCTTGGACCACTGGGTCGATACGATCATCCCTGAAAAAAAAAAAATCAACACTCATCCGTGATCTTTCTTCTGGTAAAAAATACAAAATTCCCCATTTTTACAGATAGGAGCTTGAAACCTCTACAGCAGGGTTCTCTGGTACTCTGAATCGGATGGTGTGTTTTTCATTAAGATTCTATCACTTTAGGGGGTATTTCCCCTATAAATTTTAGACTTGTAACTTTTGATGCATAAGATTAAACTTGATGAAACACATAAATTTGAAATCAGCACTAAATCCAATTCTTTTAATGTATCAATTGGTATTGACATTCCGTTTT
The DNA here is from genome assembly GCA_029168905.1 of Artemia sp. Kazakhstan ARC1039. Lineage (NCBI taxonomy): Eukaryota > Metazoa > Arthropoda > Branchiopoda > Anostraca > Artemiidae > Artemia > Artemia sp. Kazakhstan ARC1039. The sequence continues at coordinate 18,456 of JAQQPU010003769.1, read as the reverse complement.
TTAGAGTTTAGGTTACTACTGTGTAGTGAATTGTGTGATTACTTGACTTTTTGGGGGTGTTTCCCCTTCTTTCCAATATCAGGCATTTTTTTTCATCCTCGTAGCTTTGATGGGTAATAGTAAACTTAATGACTTCTATATATTTGGAATCAATGTAAAAAGCCAATTCTTTTTATGTATCTATTGTTATCAAAATTCAGTTTTTTAGAATTTCGGCTACTATTGGGCCGGATCACTCCTTCCTCCTAGTTCGTTGCCATAAACTGTTTGAAAAGCACTTACTCTTATTGCTGCTATATCCTTAGTATTGTTGGTGGTTTTTGGTGTCCTTATTAAGTATGTCGCTTTCGGGCACGTACACATAGTAATATATGATAAATAAGAATGAGGAGGAATAATAAATGAAAAATCACGAGGGGTGTCATTTGTGAAAATAAAAATTTTTACGAGATAAATCCAACAAGATTGCCAAGAATTTTTTTAATTTAGGATTTCGAGAAAATAGGCGGAGGCCAAGACACTTTTATGGCACTACTGAATTTGTGCCATATGAGAGATGGCATTATGGAAATTGTGCCATATCAGAGATGGCACTGACTGTGCCATATCAGAGATGGCATACCATGATCAGAGATGGCACTACTGAAATTTGTTCATATTAGTCATTTTGAACATTTATTTCATAGTGTTTTGAGGTTGTGACTGTAAATTATAATTACCTCAATTTCTCCAAATTACTGATCTGTGAAGCAAACAAACCTCATCAGAATTCAACCCGTTAAGCTAGATCTTTTTATTTTAGCGATGTTAATTTCATAAGTTAGATGGATACGATGGTTTCTACACACCCTTTTAAATATTTTTACATCTGTTACTGATTGCCAGTTCTTTAATTGGAAACACCTCTAGATTCTTATGCTTACGAAGTATTTTATTCTTCAGTATTATACATCCACCAGATTTTACTGTACCAACTTCCATTAAAGTTTCAGTATTTTTAGTAAGTTTTAAAATAATTCCCAGGGCCATATCTATGATTTTTTTTTTCGGGCAGGGTTTTACAAAAAGCTGTAAAAAAAAGCCTCAAAAGTTTGTTTATATGATTTTTTTTTGTTACGTTTTTACGAATTGGTCAAATATTTCAGGAGAAGGGGTACATGCCCCCTTGCCAATACCCAATATTTGTAAATTATGTCACTAACATTGAAAATAGGACAAGTAATTGGATAATAAAGTCATACTAAATTAAAAATACTTAGGTCGCTTGGTTCTAAACGCGGGCTGTACCACCTCACAGAAGGGCAATTTAGTCGTCAGGGGGCAAATTGAGATCGGACCAGAGAAAAATAGTAACCTCACAGTTTAATTCACGTGAACAAGATTCGCTTTTCAAGCGCCTATTTTCATTTACCAGGAAGGCGGAGAAATATGACAAATTTGATGACGTCATAGGTTTAATTCACGTGAACCAGATTTATTTTACAAGCAGATATTGTCATATACCTGGTAGGGAGAGAGAGTCAGAATAATAAGTTAAATTTAATTTGAATAATTCATTATATGTTTTGTTACATCACAAATAACAAATAGGGTCTTTTCTGGTTTTTACATTTTTGTCACCGTGTTTTACTTTTCTTGGTTGTATTAGTTGATTTGCTTATTATTCATGCACTTCATTATCTATATGGGCAAAGCTATGAAGTCATTCAGGGATATCAAAACTAATGTTTCTAATGGGAGAAGGGGCTGAAAAAACTATATTTTACAGCATCTCCATATCAAAGGAATTTGCAAGTATTAGTTACAAATTTAAATTTTTAATTCAATTTATTTTTAGTTTAATTTGATTTATAAATTGAACAAAAATATTAAATTTTTAGTTTAATTTGTATTTATAAATTGAACTGAACTATTAAGTTTTTAGTTTGATTTGTATTTCGTTTTTTTTGTTTAATTTATTTGTTTTTCTTTATTTTCTTTTTTTATTTGATTTATAATTTACTAAACTCAATTTTTACTTAAAAATCTACAATTTTTCCAGGTTTGGAGGCTGTAGCTGCCCACAAACAGTCTTTCAGAAAAATAAAAAGTAACAAGTATTTGGTACTATTTGATTGTAAAAAAATAAGAGTTGGGGTAACCTTGAACTAAATTTAAAAAATTCAAAATTTAGACTTATTTTAAAAAGTTAAATCAATAAAATTAGCTGTGAATGATGGTACTAAAACTTAAATTTTCTAAATTTGAGGTAAAATTCGAAAGCGGAATATAGACAAAAACCAAAATTGATTCAAATTGATTCGAATTTCATTGTAAATCAATCTTGTTAAGCAGTATAATTTTGAATTAGAAATTTAGATCCATATTTTTCAAATATAATGGGATGAGGGGGGGGGAGGCAAATATTCAATCTGGAAGGGGGTGTAACATCCTTCTTTAAATAAGCCTCAGTACACAGGTATGTATGTGAAAAGAATAAATTGTTGCAGTAACGTCTAAATTACCAAAAAACCCTCACTAAAGCGGGGCTCCCACGGCGTCAATAAAGTTAATAAAGTATTCCGAAAAGTTACATACCGTAAAGTTGGTCGCCCTCACACATGAATTTTACCTTCCTGACTTTATGGAAATTTTTTGAAGCAATTAATTTGAATTATTCACACGTTCATTCTTGAATATATCTGACATTAGTTTCTTGATAACTTCTTCAATTTGATAAGTTTGTCTTAAGTTAGATGTTGTTTTTACTTTAAAATTTACAAAAGAAGGCTCACAGATAAAAATGAGGACCCAATTCTTGACACACTACTTCACTTATTTCCTTGAATGCATTTACAACACAAATTCTCTCCTTATGTTCCGCTTGTGAGGAACTGTATATTAAAGGTTTATTTCTCACTAGTGAAATAAGCAAGTCTTCTGCTTCAGTGTTCCACAGATTAGAGAAAAAAGTTCAAGACTGGCTATCTAATTTGTTTCTTTTAACTGAATTGAAATTTTCCACAAGTCTTCTCCTATTGGCTAAACTTTCCGGACCTTATTGAAAAAGTTAAATAAAGTTTAACTTCTTTCCGACAACCATAAAGTCAATAAAGTTATAAAAGGAAAACGGTTTATTAACTTTACGGACAGCTTTATTAACTTTATTGACGCCGTGGGAGCCCCGCTTTAGACATTCTTAAAGGAATGATCAAACTGAACATGAGAAGAATTAAAATATGAAGTATAGGCTGTCCAGCCGATTTTTCATTTTCGACTAACTTAGCAAACAGTTTTGGCGACTATTTCAATTGTATAACGATGTCCGATATGACATTTGGACGTGTTTACCAAGAAATTCTGGTTACTTACCTGCCGGTTCGTCGGAAGTATATCGGGCTTTAAATCCTCTCCCATTTATTCTTGAATCCGCGCGGAATGAAACAGCCATTTTACTTGAAGAGGAAGATATAATTCCAGGGTTGTCACTACCACAATATCTTGTTTGGCTTAAAAATGGACTATTGTGAACCTAAAAAAAAACAATAAAAAGATAGAAATTGCTACTATAAAAAAAGGGTATGGGGGCGGGGGAAATAAATCATATTCACTGATAGTAAGATTAAGAACCCGTCATTAACTTCTCTCTTCATCCCTATTCTCGAAGAAGAAATCCTACTTACGTGGGCTCATAGTGGCGTCAGGGTGGACCTTTCAGGAGTTTGCATAACCAGAACTGTGATTGTGAACAGCGCTATAGGGTGAACTTGAGGAGGGGTACCCCTGGAAGAAACTATAGCGTAGTAAATGACACAGCATTTGCACATACTTCTGAGAGATGGAATGTATTTCTTCTGGGTTTTGTCTGTTTTGGTCGGCTTTTTTCGGCTGAAAAACCCCTTCCTAGCTAAGTTATCTATTATAGGCTGCCTCCTCGTACTGGCATAATGTTTGTAGTCATGAATATATAATGAATAGGAGTTTATAGGCATGACATTACCTGTGCAGGATTTGGAATCTTATTGATACAAGAACATCGCCAAATGTGGAAAACGTTATTGCGACAAATATGGGCCCAGGATTGCATAATGCTTCCATTCATCCTGGAGGTCCTACAGACTTCTTCCCAGCGCTTCGTGTAAACTTGAGAAGATGAGTTAGTCCCTGTCCCTGTCCTACACTAGTTCTTAGACCACTGCTTTTCCTGATGCCTTAATAATTCCAATGATTTAATTAATATGGGAACTGCAACTTGGGATATTGGAAAATTGAAAAATAACTATCGTACTGATATTTTGACTGACGAACTCAGACACTTTGAATTTGACTTATTAGGATTTTCAGGAACTCCTATCTCGGGGGTAGGAAACATGAAATTAGATGGTAAAGAATTTATTTATTCGGGCAAGAAGGATGGAATGCATAGGCATTGAGTAAAGCTCAAGATGAATAAGGAAGCTGCTAAGTATTGTTTAAGTCGAGGTGTTGTTAATAATAGAATACGAGTTACTCATTTTGCGACTAAAATTGCAGGGTATCATTTTTAGCAGCAAATGGCCCTGTAGAACTGACTGACGGGATAGTAGTGACTCAGCTGAGTTTTATTTACAGTTACGTGAACAAATTGACTGGATGCCAGGTAGAAATAAGTTATTTTACTCAGGGATTTAATATTCAGATTGGTAGAAATAGGGATAGATGGTATCCTAGCCTAGGTAAAATTAGTGTAGGAAAAGAAAATAGTAGCAGTTATTGATTGCAGCAATTTTGTATGCATAGCACGTTTGTAGACGTCGGTAGACCCCAGGATTTGAGATCGAGAGGAAATTTCCAGGAAGAGTTGAATATTAATTTAGAGAGTCTAAAGTTAGACAATGTAGAAGATGGATGGAATAATTTTAGGTAAATATTTTGTGAAGTCTTAGATGGTGTCTCAGGGTGGAAAGATAGAAATGCAGCTAGGGATATTAGTGAAAATCTTAGAAGTTTAGTGAATAGGAGGAGGGGCTTGTACAAGAAATATTAGACTGATGGTGAAAATAAGAGCAATGAAATGAAAAATGTGATAGCCTTAAAATGTGAATTAAAGATGTTTGAAGTGGAGGCCGAGGATAAAATTGATGAACATCTGGAAGACGCAACCACAAGGTATAATAGTAAAATATTGTACTGGCATGTCGAAAAATTGAGAGGCAGTCAATAGGAAGAAGACAGGAACAGGAACAAGGCCACAATTTGTGGTAAGGAAACAGTTAAAGAGAAATAGGCAGAACATTTTGAAAATGCGCCAAATCATGATAAAGTTACAGGAGAAGACAGAAGGAAAGAGTGCAAAAGTTTTTGACACTTTGGATGGGAAGGAAGATTTATTTGTGAGGAAGATTTAGGGACAGTAGTAAATGGATTAAATAATAATAAGGCCCCAGGTGCTGATAATGAGTTTTTTTTTAATATGGTAGTTTTGAAGTTAAGGATAAATTACTGAAGGTTGTGAATAAGGTTTTGAAAAAGAGAAGCACCAAGCCATTATAGGAAAAATAAGAATGGTGATAAGAGTTAGTGAGGTAGTTACAGACGCATTAGTTTGCTTTATGTAAGAAGCAAATTATTTAGCATGATGATACTTTTTAAACATAGAGATGCTGTAGAAAATATTTTAAGAGAGGAAAAGCGAAGTTTTAAGAGGGGGGAGGGAAGATGTGTTGACCAAATTTTCTTCTTAGATTAATAATTGAGAAGTTCCGGATTCATCAGACCCCTTTGGCCCTCAGTTTTATAGATTACGAGCAAGTGTTTGATTCAATCGATAAAAGAGCTTTAGCAAAGATGCTACACCTGTATGGTTTACCAGATTAATACATTAAAGTGATTAGTACTATACACGCAAATAAAACTGCCGCGATGAAGGTAGGAAGTGAGCCTAGTAGCTGGTCTCACATTGAATCATGAGTTAAGCAGGGTTACGCTCTATTCCAATTCTTATGGATTATTTTGATGGACTTTGCCCTAAAGAGCACAAGAAAAGGTTATGGGAGAGTAGGGAATCAAATGGGGGAGTACAACTCTCCTTGACTTAGGTTTTGTTAATGTTCTGAACAATTTGCAAAATGAAACAATTTTTGAGGTTTTGAGAGGTTAGGATGCAAGAGTAGGCGTCAAAATTAATGTTAAGAAGACTATGTCACATCGACCGGGAATACGTGAAAGAAAAGAGGCGAAGTTGGGCAATGAGAAATCAAGTGCACAACTTCAATTTCCTAGGTAGCATTATTAGTAAAGACAAGGGGTACAGTAAAGATGCTAAAAGCAGAATAAGTGTTTTTTTCATAGTTATAAAAAGTTTGGGGAGTAGGAAGAAAAGTATACGAACCAAGATTAGAATATCGAAAGCTGCAGTGATGACAGCAAAAACTTATGGTTCTAAAGCGTTGGAGCTCCGAAAGCCAGAGAAGGATTTGTTAGATCTTTTCCAGAGAAACTGTCTGTGGATTATTTTTGGTACCCGTCTGACTGACCATATTTCAAACAGTAAGCTTTATAAAAAATGGGATTTAGGACAACTTTTCAAGGGCTATAATGAGACAAAGGAAATACACGCATATGATGGATCACAGTTTGCCAAAGATCGTCCATGTAGGCTAACCATCTAGGGCCAAACGAAAAGCAGGTCGTCTCCGAATAGGATGGTAGGATGTGGCAAGGAAAGATTTAATGGAAATTGGATCATCTTGGAAAGGTGTAAAGAGAAGGCTTTCAATAGATTGGAATGGAAGAGGAGCGTACTTAACTGCGTTGGCCTCAGGCGGCTTGGTGCTGCAGTGAGCTGTTAGTAGAAGAAACACTGAAATTCAACGCCGTACCCAGGTGGGGGGGGGTAGGGGGCTCGACCCACCTCTCCGAAATGTTTTCTGATACGTAAAAACGCAACAAAAAAAATATTAACAAATTTTGCATGCGTTTTTTGCGTTTTTTTTGTGTAACCCCCCCCCCCCCAAAAAAATTTATTTAACTAACCCCCCCCCCCCAAAAAAAAAAAAAATCCTGGGTTTGACCGTGCTGAAATTAGAAAATGACATTTCCTATGATAATCAACCGTTTTATCCTTTCTATGTTAGCACAATAGACCTGGATAGCATCCCTACATATTTCTCCAAGGAAAATGTAGACTATAGGAAAATAAGGCCACAACCTACACAAGCAAAATCTTGGCAATATCCCCAGCAATATATATTCAAATCTAATGAATTTTGTCCTTCGTCAGATCTAGCTCCGGATGCTACTTAAAGCTCTATTGTAAATGAAATTGAATTCAGAAAATTAGTGCTAGGTAGATCCTATAATCAGAAAATTTTTTATTGTTTTTGGACAGAAGTGGACTAAATGCCCAAGGGGATTCACATCACATGTCATTGGTGCAAACGAGTCTGTCCAGCAATATATAGATAAATTTACCTGGGTTGGGGAAAATAATATCAGGTATGCAACCTTAAATCAAGAAAATAAGAGATAAGCTTACGCTAACGAAATCCCGGCAATATCCTCTGACTTTTTCCTGCAACGAGAAATCTTCAAGTTCCAGTTTTATTTTTCTACCTATTGGAACTTGAATGATCCATACACAGAGTTTTCGATTGGGGTACACATTAGGATACCCAGGTGATTGAATATACCCTTCTGGACTTGTAAGGTATCCACCACATCCTAAAATAAAATAAATGTAAAGTATAAAATCTTCATTTGAAAAATCTTCAATAAAAAAAGTTTGTTATGCAGCTATTAGAAAAAAAAACATACTACTGCTACTGCTAATGCTACTAACAACTCATTGTAGCACTTAGCAATCTGAGGTATACGAGATCTGCTCCCCACCGACGGAAAATGTAAAGTTTCATAATTTATTGGTATTTATATTAAAGAACCTTGAACCTTGCGGCCAACACAGTTGCAAGCATTCTTTTTACCGTGGTCATCTGCAAATCCGCAGAGGAATATCCAAATAGAGTGCCAGCTGCATTTTAAAAAAAGAAAGAAAAAGTATGCAACACATTCACTGGTGACCTGATTGGGGTTACCAGTATTTTTTTTTTTTTTTTTTTTTTACAAAGGCAGCTAGTGCTGTATATAGGTATGCAACAGCAAAGAATTTCAAAACAGAATTTATTAAGCATGTTCAGAAATAAAATTTGCCTAAATCTTAATCTTGTTAAAATGCAAGATCAAAATTACATATGCTAATTGTACAGCTTTTATTACACAAAAAGTATATAATTGGCAATTGAATGTGTGGGTTTGCGCCTTGGCTTGTGCCTATGATTGCGTGTGAGCATTTTTGGGTTTCCCCAGTCTGATCTTGCTAAGTGACTAAGAAGACGAATCTGCCTTTGAATCATAAATCTTACAGTAAAAACGAACTCTAGCCCATAGTAACCGAAATATTAAAATACAAGGCAATTTTGGATAGGTATATTGGAATAAAAGATGTAAAGCACAAAGCAAAAATATATTTTTGCTATCTATATGCTATTGAAGTACTTGTTCTAGCAATGTGTGGCAACCCAGGCGATAGAGGTGCACTTCCTGGAGCTCCAGGAATTTCGTTCATTAACGTTTGGAATCTTGGACCTGACAGCAGAAGAGACAGTAGAGGAGCATTTGGTGTAGCCACAACACTTCAATTCCTTGCAGCATCCTGCAATCTTCGGTGCCAGAGTTTTAGAGCCCTAACGCATTAATTCATTGCAACTGGCGATCCCAATATTTTTGGTACCTGAGATAGAACGAGAACACTTCGTGGAGACCCAACGCTTTGACTTATTTGAAAGCAACATGGGATTCTGGGACTAAAAGGGCATATTGAGGCTCAGAATTTATGGCACCTGCTTGGGTTTGGAGGATATTTCTGGGTTTGGTAGGGATTATGGCTTTGGGATGACAACTGAGACAGAATCAGGACCTATATCCAAATTTGAATAAATCTCCTTCAGGATTAGCAACAAGGTATCTTCTGATTGCCAATACCAAAAGTGCGAAAAAAGCGCTGAAACATATTCTCCCACACTTTCCAAAGGACTCTCCTGCAGAACATAATCAATTCGCCTGCCTTCATTTAAAGATTCAAATTGCACTTTTTCAATTGGATTTTCCACTTTTCGTACAGGCTCCATACCTTCAGAAAAACTGTTTAGAGTAGGGAATTTTGAAATAAGTGTATAATTTTGAACAGCTGATAGAATAGTCTTCTGACCATTCTGGTACTTCTGTTTAAAAGCTGAAGTGAATTTTGAAACAGTTTCTTGAACCTCTGTATGTAATCTTTTTCTTCCTTTATGATGATGTATCGAAACTGGAGGAATGGCTGCCATTCGAGGATCAATTAAAGGCTCTACTCTGTATGCTACGGGGTCATGGGGATGAAAAATATTAAACATCTTTCGGCATGTAGGAAACTTGAAGTCAGGTCCCAAAGTTTCAATTGCTCGTATTATGACGAATATTGGAATTGGTGATCCCAAAGCAAATAAATTTTCAGTTTCAAACTCTATTTTCGGGAATTCAATAAGTGGATGTTGGGATCTTTCCATTGTGGTTCCTTCCGCTGGATCTTTGAGTTGACCATCTTCAGCTTCAGCTACATCGTCTGCCCTAATGGAAGTTTTGGGTTGATGTGACAGTATGTCGAATAGAATCACAGAGCCCAGGCTATGACCACCTAGAGAAACTCTTCCACTAAATCCTGGGTTTCTTTTTTTAAAGAGTTTAAATATTCTATTCAATTCGCCAGTAACTGTAGACACAATAGTCTGACGATAAACTGGTGACATGTAAAGAAGAGCGTCCAACACTGTGTCATTTGCAAATTTTCTAAATTTTGGTATTGACCCCAGAGTTACATCTTCAAGTCTTTTATCGATGTTACTATGCAAGGGGTCATGCCAATTTACCGGGAGGAACTCGACCCTTTTTATGTCTGAATTGTCAAAGATATTAGACAACAAATTGCTAGACATTTCACGAACGTCATCAAAAACTTCGATGAGTGGTCGACGCTTGAAATCACAAAAAGATCCTATTCCGGGAACAAGGAATACTAAATGATCCACATTTTCCGTTTCGTCATCTGGTATTTTTTTACATTCAGGTATTGTTCCGCATCTTCTTACAGGGAACGGTTCTTCAAACCAATAAATAGGATGGCATAAAAGGGTACTAATACAGACGTCGTAACGGCTACCGATCACTGATACTACGTCTGTTGTTTTCATACCGTTGATTGCTTCTAAGTGGGCGTCTTCTAATTTAATTGAATCTTTTCTTGAGAACAGATTCCAAAGTTCTTTCCCGGTTGCGTCTTTCCCGGTTAAGTAAAACCAATGACAGAAATTTTCCTGGTTATCCTTGATTATCTTTACTCCTCTTGGGATACGAGGAAAAAATTTATTAGCTATGCTATTGAGCATTTTCTTCACTTTTACATTTTGGTTCCATTACGAGGTTTGAATCTTGGAAAAATGAGCAGATCATCAAATTTTTTTGGACATCAAATTCCAATTTTATTTATTTTCCTCGAGATATGGAGATAATAAGGATATCTTATCAATATTCCAAGAACACTTTTGAATTTTTTCTCTTATTAATCTTTCCCTGATTTCCTTTTCTGAGATTGGTTAATAATTTTGCTATTTGTGACGTCATTCTTTATAAATTTGTCTAATTGCTTTTTGATTTTATTTGGATGTTTGCATTACAAGATTTTACTTATCATCATATAAATATAACATAGGCTGAAACTATGCTCTGGATGTGATTCAATAAACTTCAAACAATAAAATCTTTAGACCAAGTTATTTTTCCGAATTTATTGCATAGTTTACTAGGCATATTAAGCAGGGATCCTTTAAAGACAGTACCAGCTTATAACTCATACCACATTCATTTTGTAAAAGGTGGTAAGGCCTTTCATCTCATGGATCACCCGATTCTATCGTATGCAACAGTGAAAAAATCACATATCTTCCAACTTATTTAGTCGTACTCCTTTAATTAACGAAGATGTAACAAACTGTTTTTGCCTCTTCAAAGAGAAATAGAATTGGCTTTCTGAAAAGAGCTTCACGTTCTTTTTACTGCTATGAAATAGTGCTTTATCTTCAGGCTATTTGATGCAAGAAGGCAGAATTTAAATGGGTTGGGCTTTTTGTCTGACTAGAAGTGAAGAAATATTACTAGCTTATGAGAATGCGTCATATAAATAAAATAAGCCAATAAAATTAGAGCGCACTTTTTAGGTAGTAACCAAATTCCTGACAAAAAATTCTATCAGAAGTTGACGCGGGGCGCAAAGATTTGACCCAATTGATACACCAAGGTACGTCCGCGTATCTTGTGCCTTAATAAAATGTTCATCCAGTGGAAAATTTCTCGGCAATGTGACCGGGAATTAAACATCAAGAACTCAGTCTTGCTCCCGTGAAGTTGAAGACCAATGTGTTTATACTCGCTATTGAGGACTGGAAAATTTTCCTCAATTCCGAACGCTGTTCTACTAACACCCAAGATGTCGTCAACATAGTTAACACAGGGGAACCTCCGAATAGGGAAACCTCCACACATTTGAAAATTCATGAGGTTATTTTCTCTTGTGGCAATCTCCACACGTTAAAAATACATGTGGTTACAACTTTCTCTTGCGGTACAATTACAGTATTATTAAAGAGAGGCGGAAGAGTAACACCATTTTGTCTAATACCTTTTTTTACTCGTTGTCTCTTGCCATTTTCGCTGCCGTTTTCTTCTAACCGCATATTTCTTCTATCCGGATATTCCTTTTCTTCACTTTCAATTTTCGCAAGTAATCTAGCCGTATATTTCTTTGCTCTCCATGGTCTAAAACTTCCAATTGAAATCTCCACATGTTTAAAAATACATGTGGTTACAACTTTCTCTTGCGGTACAATTACAGTATCAGTAAAGAGAGGTGGAGGAGTAACACCATTTTGTCTAATACCTTCTTGTACTAGTTGTCTCTTGCCATTTTCGCTGCCCGTTTTCTTCTAACCGCAAATTTCTTCTAACCGGATATTCCTTTTCTTCACTTTCAAGTCTGATTCGTCGTAATTGTCGTTGTCGCTAGTAATCTAGCCGTATATTTCTTTGCTGTCCATGGTCTGAAACTTCCAATTGAAACCTCCAAATGTTTAAAAATACATGTGGTTACAACTTTCTCTTGCGGCACAATGACAGTATTATTAAAGAGAGGTTAAAAAGTAACAGCATTCTGCCTAATGGCTTTATTTACTCGCTATCTCTTTTAATTCTCACTGCCAGTTTTCTTCTAACCGCATATTTCTTCTAATCGGATATTTCTTTGTTCTTCACTCAAATTTTGATTCGTCGTAATTGCCGCTATCACAAGTAATCTAACCGTATATTTCTTTGTTCTTCATGGTCTAGGTTATTCATTTGTCTTCTAGGTATTTTGAAACTGCTGAAAACGTCTTTTGCAAAAAGACTCATTACACTTGGTAATTTATACTTAGCTATGTTTCTTGCATAATTTTGCCTGCATCATAGACACTAAAAACGATACAACCACTATTGAGGCAAATATGACGCTAGTATGCGCTTGAAACGTGCTCAGAAATATAACATCATCCTCGGGATTTTTTTTTCTCAAAAATTAAGGTGATTTTTTTCTCTGAGTTAGTAACTCGTGTATTTTCCCCCTTCTTGACAGGCTAAAGAGCTTTTAGGGGAATATTATAACATAATATGCTATAAAATTGAAAGATAGCGAAATGGGAAGTTCTTGGGAGGCTGAAAACAGGAAGTCTTTGAACAGAATGGGAATAGAGGAGGACCGTACTTAATTGTGTAAACCTCTGGAGGCTTGGTGCACCAATAAGTTCATAGTAGATTGAAGCTATAGGATGCAAAACCAGTCTTTGTACGTCAGAACAGATTTAGTTACAACCTTTAAGAATGTTCTTTTAATCTTTCGGAAAAATTGTATGTGCCAGATCCTACTTTAAGGAACTTACCCTCTACTGAAGTGTTATAGACAAGTCGGAATCCTGATCTACTTTCAGCACGGTTGTCACTTATGAATCGAACAATTGCATGGTTGCTACTCGTTTCAATTTCGGTGGCGGGTACAGTTTGGCCGCAAAAGACTGCTGTGTTTTCTGAAATAAGATTTCTGAAATTAAATATTCTGATATTAGTTGAATTAATATAAATGTTAAAAATTCTTATGCTACTAACTTACCTTAACTACCTGTTTTTTAAATTAATGTGTTAAATTAAAAGTCTTTAAATTAATTTGAATACCGTTAATTACTGTAACTAAACATAAAAAAGAATTTAATTACCTTTTGATTTGACTTTCGTAGCCCTGACAATATTGAAATTTCAAATAGTGAAAGTTCGTAATTTGCCACAATTAGACGCAGAAAAATTAGTACCAAGCTAGAAGTTGATGAAGGATAGCGTAATTTACTAAAACTGAAGTGCCATCTAGAAAACTTTTGAAAAAAAGAAGCTATTAATCTATAATAATATTTTTCTTTCTTTCTGCATTAAATACCAAAAAGGATGAAAACAGAAATAAAAAGAAAAAGCTAGAAAAGAGGGAAAAGTACAAGAAAAAAAAATATAAGAAGTAAATTTTTATTTTAATTGATATTGATCATTTATTATCATTTATTATAATCATTTATTTATTACATCTATTTATTATAATTATATAGTATTTATTATTATCATTTATATATCGTTTATTATTACTACCTGTTATTACTATATCTATTATACATCATTTATTATTGCATCATTTATTTATTGTCTACATTTATTATTATTTTAAAAACTCAAGCAGGAACGAAAGGAGTTTCGTGGCTTTGCATTTTTTTTTTTTTTTTTTTTTTTTTTGTAAGCATAACTGTAGGCCCACATAGTAAAGAAACTCGGTGAAACTTTGTGATTGGACAAAAAGATGACTTTAAAAGAGAAATTATAGCTTGAAAGACAGTTCTTTGGTTTTAGCCCCACCCCCTGCAAAAGAAAAATATTCTAAACTCCTAAGAAGCTATGACTGAATGCTTAAGGTATATTTTTCCTCTAGAACAAATGATTTCCTGACAAGTCTGCAGCCGTGATTTGTATCGAAACAACAAGATACTTGTATCTAGTCTCAGAACTATCAATTCACCAAGCTAAATATACGGTTTTACTTCATACTTCTTCTTGTGGAAGGATATAAAATTGTTTAAAAAAGAGAAAATTGTCTTTTTTCAGCGATTTTCAACCAAATTTTCAACTTATTTTCAATCTAAAAACCATGCATACAAAATTTCAGAAGTATAAATCAGTAAATGGATAGTTGAATCCAAGATATAAAATAATATAAAATTTATGTCTTTCGTTTGTATATGAAAACCCTGGACAACATACTAAAAATTACACAGGGAACATAAGCCAAGAGGATATCATTTACAAGTTGTTCCCTGATTGTTTGAAAAAAAGTAGTCGGACTATGATTAGTTAGCATTAGTAGTAGCCATAGCTAGGGTATATATACAGTAATGCACGTTTGTTTCCGAAATTGGACACATCACAGCGCCACAAACGGCGCACGCTTGTTTTTAGAATGGGACATGGTAAGCGGAGGAACTAACATTGAAGTTTTTTCAACCATTCCTACGACATGTATGACCAGCCATCGGTAAGATTCGTCATTGGAAACGGGCAAAGAAGGAGCCAAGGAGAAATGTGCGACACATGATGTGTCCAGAAATTGTTCAATGGAAAATATAGGGACGTGCATTATTGAATATAGCATCTTTGCGTTGGTAGTAGCAGTGAAATTTAACATCAGTTCATTGCTTTTGAGCACGTTACTATAATGCCTATAAAATATTTTCCTTTGCAGAAGAGCCCCCTCCCCCCCACCTGAAATAAAATAATTTTAAAAAATCTCCAGAATTCTATTGTTATAAAAATCATCACCTGTGTAATTAGCTTCAGTTATTTCTACATAGTCTCTGGTTGAACAGTTCAATCCAGCTGGTAAATCAATTGAAGTGAAATAAAAGTTCAAGGCATGGCCATCTGGACCATTGATGTGCCAGGTACAATTAGAATTGGGTTCATATGTACCAGGAAATTTGGGAGATGTGATGACACCTCGGTTACCAACAATAGTTCCACCACAGCGAGCTAAATGAAAAAAAAAGCTAGTTATACTTAAAATACTAACACGTATACTATATCTATGACTCATGCATTGTTTTAATTTATGAAAATCTGAGTTTCTAAAAACCGCATCTAGAAGTTTAGTTTAGTGTTGAATTTCCTGAAATTCAGAATTTTAGTTGTCTGAATGTCGAGGTTCTGATTTCTTAAAAATCTTAGAGGACTTTGGCCAAGAAAAAGATATTTTGAGACTTACTGCAGTGTTCAATTGTTTTCCCATTTCGAGGTTCTGATTTCTTAAAATCTTGGAGGACTTTGGCAAAGAAAAAGATTATTTGAGACTTACTGCAGTGTTTAGTTGTTCTCCATATTGTTTTCCATATATAGTTTTCAATTGTTTCCCAGAGTTTCCATAATTTACTGAATTCAAATTTTAACTCTCAGAATTAAAGCTAAGCTGTAGTAGTCTCCTTAGAATCTTAGATGTATTCAGCAAAAAAAAAATTATTACAGAAGAATTTTTTTCAATATTAAAAAAAAATAATAAAGACTAATATCCATACTAATTTTTAGGAGAAAATAACAATATTACAAAACATACAAAAACGGGTGTTTTTTGTAAAGTTAGGTCAATTTTTTCCAAAATTTACAAAAGGCAAATTGTATAAAATTTCTGCAGATTTGTGAGGTAAGTCACAAATTTTTCCCAAAGAGTAATAAGTCACAGATATTAATTCTTAGAAACATGGCGGAGCAACCCTTCCTTCTAGGTACATTAGTTTTAATTTTATACACAAATAGTAAGTCTCGTACTAGAAGCCTTGGCTTCGTCTGTGATCTTAGGAAAAAAAGTTTCAAAAATCAATGTGATTTAAAAATTACCTATTGATAAACGAGCTGAAAACCCAGCTTTTGGAGAAGCTCTTGTATAGAATCGTATGTATAAAGCGTTGGAAGATGAAGTTATTGTTCCAGGTTTCGCACTGCAAAATTTTCCCAGAAGATTGGACCTTGCACTAGCACCATCTCTAACTTCCACCCCATTTGTATAACAGCTAAAAAGGGATTATTTAATGGATTAGAAAAACATCGAGATGCTTAAAAGTAAATTTTGGGCGTCATGAATCAATACAACCAATTTTGTTAATTATTTTTTTTATCTTCATTGACCTCTTTTTGTCCTTGTCTGCATCCCCTTTAAGTTTTAAGTCAATTACAAAAACAAAACTATTCTTGTAGATACAGATGGGGTACATATTTTGTCTTCATTCGCTCGACCGAGAGGAATTCCGTCAATCCAGTCCCATTTTATTGCAATTTTGAATTAACTTGAGAAAAAAAACATAGGTTCGATGTTCACGTATGGATACAACTGAACTTCAAAGCTGTTTGTCTTCAATGAGGTCTACCTGACCCTATCTACATACCGTCCAACTTTCAAGCCTATCAGGAACGAAACAAATTTTGGAGCTATTTTTGGTTACCATGCTTCCCCTTTGTTGCCTGTAAAGGGGTCCACCTAGCCCAAATCTCAGCCATATTATATTTAAGCTGATTAGAGATTTTAAATTCAAACCCCCTGTTTTGATTGGCACGAAGTTTTTAGTTTTTTGTTTCTGGAGGACCAAATTGAAAGTCCAATAGCTTTTTTGTCTGGGTGGCACAAAAATATTAAGGATTTTGGCCGATTGGAAAAAACTGACCTGTTTTAGGACAAAACAAAAATGTTTTTCAAGCTTTTTCTGTACATAGGAAAGGACCCCCTTGACCCCACGGCATATGGATTTAGGTTTCAAGATTCTAAAAGAAAATCGCCAGGCTCTTCGGACACAAAAATATTTCATTTTCCTCACCCACCCCCTCAGAAAGATGGCTTAAAGTTTTGTTAGTCCTCCTCCCCCAGTCCCCCTGAGAGTTTGAACTGGATCCCATAAATCGTTCCTGAGATACTACACACCAACTCATTTGAAAACCTATGTATATCTAATGGCTCTCGATTTATATCACTATAACATTGTAAAAAATGTCTCACAAAGATTTATAGCTTAAGCACTTCTAGGCGGATCGAAAACAAAATGTTCGAAAATTGATCGAAAATTGTTTGGGCTTCCTCAAGTCTTAATGTGCATAACATTTCAAGGCTGCTTATACCACTCGAACACTTCGTAGGTGTTTCACCTCAATGCCACAGGCTTTCCTAAGATGTTACAGATACATTCTTAAACAAAAACTAATTTATTTAATATATTTCTAAAGTATGGCACTGAACAGATTTCTGCAGAATTATTCATGCAAGTGTTCATTCTATATTCTAGTTTTTACTTTGGTCCTGTAATTGAAGAAGAAAAGTTATTTGGGAAGGAATCTTAGTTTTTGCTTTACGATTCCAGAGTTTATTTGTTATTGTTCGAGAGTTTATTTTTTTATACCTGAAGGATTTTTCAACCTGAGTGCGTTAATAAGCCTGCATATAAAGTTGATGGTCAATAATAAGAACAATTATAAGAACAGTTGATGGTCAATTATAAGATCGTATCAGCGTTTAGGTTTTTAGAGGACTCCAGGACGGTGGTCTCAAGACCATGGTCGTTGACTTAGTTGTGGCTACTTACCCTGAATGATTTGAATATCTTTAAAACCCTCTTTATAAAAAAACCTCTCTAAAATGTTGAAATTATTTGACTTAATGATTTATTTTCGTGAATTAGGCCTTAGACTGCATATAAAATTGATGATCAATTATAAGAATACATTTTTGGTGCAAAGTGTTTTTTGCCGAGATTTTCAATAGGGGCTCCGAGTGTTAAAATTCTATTGTAGTTCATAATGGCCGTTCAGAGTATTTTGTTGTGACCCAAAATCTATGAATGTTTCTGATGGTATTTTCATAGTTCTACAAAAGGGCCGAAAAAAGCTTTTCGAAAAAGCTTAAGTATGGTCCACCGAAGGGGATTTAGCGGGAAGGCGGTGCAGTCTAGAATTATTCAAGTCTTTGGAGCTTTTATTCGACTAAATCGTTTTTGGTGGTCGAAAAATTTTTCTTTGAAGCTTAGAATTAGGTTGTTCAACAGTAACATCCCCTCCTCTTCTTTATCGCTGTGAATGCTGGATTCTAAACTAGTAGCAGTAAAAGAGGATCCTTGCTTCCGAGAACAATTGTCTTCACACACATTATTGAACCACTAACCACCTTACCAGGCAAGAGCAATTGGGAAAGTTGACAGAAAAAAAGACGACGCCAACTTTGATAGTTAAGAGACCCGCAAATTGGTCCTTTTTGAGCAATAT
>JAQQPU010003768.1:42923-54810 GCA_029168905.1 Artemia sp. Kazakhstan ARC1039 | reverse complement strand
ACGATGGCCATTTTGTTAAATATGGTTCAAAGGTCAAATATCTTTGTTTTTGGTGATGATATGACCCTCCTTAGTCCCGGGGAAAAGGCTGCACACTGCATCGTTAGTAGGGACCCATTATTGAATTCGGGGCGAACAACAGGGGCGAACAAGAACATACGCCTTTTTCTAAGCCAATCAGAGGGCTAGAAATACTGGGCTCAGTGACGTCACAGCCACAAGCTCATTGAATACTGCCAAGTGTTGCATCACATGATTTCTGAGAATCATTAGCTTAAATTTTACTTAATTTCTTTTGTCGAAATGAAACTACTGTAAACATTATCTGTTATGACACAATTTCACCCCGTGAACATTCTTTGTAATGTTTGTCCTTCAAACCTGAGATAACAGTTCGTTTGAGAGCATTGAGGAATAAACACCAGATAAAATGGATAATATTGAAGTTATTGCTACGCAAAATTATAACGTAAGTTTTATTTATAAATAATTAATTGAGATATTTGCATGGTAAATTTTTATCAAATCATGTTATTGACTTACGAATAAAGTGGATATACCACTCGATGCCTTTTTTAGTCGGAAATAAATTTTTTATAAGTTTTTTTTTAATAAGTTTTTTTTTGTCAGAAATAAATTTTAGCCTCACCCCTATATATACCAATTCAGGGTATATGTATTTGCACATTAGGGGGGTGGGGTTGCATAAAGCGTATGTTAAATGTAACCCAGCTAGTATTTTTTCTCTGAACACATTAATTTACTTTTTACTAGGCTAGCTTTTGAAAATGTTGTTTGGTATAAATTTTAGACCTATAAACTGTACGTTAACGAGCTTTTTCTATCTAATTATAGGTCCATGTAGCGGGAACGTTCTTTCATGCCTATATTTCTAGATTTTATAACATTTCGAAGGTTTTATAATGAGGGGCGTTTAGCCTAGCCTAGACTAACAATGAAATTTATCCCCACTTTATTTTTTTTTGAAACATAATTTCTTTAATGCATCTCATAATGGTAAACGTCGGCAAAAAACTACATTTCAACTAATTTCAATTTTAGATCAAATAACCGATAGTACATGAATAGAATAGTTATCTTCGTTAGAGAGAAAATAACTTTTAAAACCAGATCACCCTTTTGAACTTCGTTTTCATTAGAGTAAACAAATTTTTGCATTAATATAGAAGAAGAAGAAGATGGAGTGGGCTCTGTAAAAAGAGGGGCGAGTTTTTTTTAACTATGGTTTAAAAAAACTATAATTTAACTTCTTTTTCAGGATAGTTTTGAAGAATATGACCCTCCCGCCGTCAAAAAGGCCCGAATTGAGGATCTAACAGGTCCTTCAGTAATTTGCAACGTCGGACCCTCGACGTCATATATACAAGGCAAGAACACCATCGATGTCAATACGAGGATCAATATGCAAGAAGGCGAATTGCCTAAGACCATGATGATCTCGCAAAAAGCACATAATGTGAGTTTTAAATTTAAAGATATTTCTTGTAAATAGACTAGCAGTCAACAACGGAAAATTCTCCCTTTTTGGCACTATTGACAACTGAATAACATCAAATAGAAAAGTAATATGTGCCTGTCACATCATGATTGGCAAGGGATAACACTACTCTTTCAATTTTTACATCAACCTATAATTTTAAATCAAAACCATTTCTAAAAGTATTTCCGGTTTACAACCAATCACTTCAACAACAAGCAATTAACTGATTTTTTCGACTTTTTAAAAAAATAGGGTGGTTTATACACTTTGAAAATAAGCTATTTTCAGGAGATGGCCTGAAGGGGTTAGACTATCCCTTTCAAACCAAGAAAGACCCCAGATTTTTCCACAACAGATAAAGAGTACTCATATGAAATTTTCAGGGAATGTTGAACAAAATCAGAACCTACTATGTCCTGTTTAGATTGTAAATATGATATATCAGTAATACATATGGGGTGGCAATTAAATTGAAACTTTCAGGACATATATAGAGTGGTTTGGGGGACAGTGAACTAACCAAATGTCACTATACGCACACAGATAGTGTTATTGCTACTTTTTCTGCTACTACTACAATAAGTGTAAATTTTTGTTTTTATTTATTTTAATGCTTATGTTTTAAATGATTAAAAAATATAGATTGCTATTAATCCAATTTTCGACTTTTTAAAAAATAGGGTGGTTTATACACTTTGAAAATAAACTATTTTCAGGAGATGGCCTGAAGGGGTTAGACTATAAATTTTAAACCAAGCAAGACCCCGGATTTTTCAAAAACAGATAAAGAGTATTAATATGAAATTTAAAGGGAATGTTGAACAAAATCAGAACCTACTATGTCCCGTTTAAATTGTAAATATGATGTATCAGTAATACATATGGGGTGGCTATTAAATTGAAACTTTCAGGATATATATAGAATGGTTTGGGGGACAGTGAACTAACCAAATGTCACTATACGCACACAGATAGTGTTATTGCTACTGCTTCTGCTAGTATTATCGCCGATCCTAACTTCACAACATTCACTGTCATAGACCCGAATATGGTTCTCCTACACAGAAACAAAAGAAATGTTGTTCTGAACAAGAATATTGCGGGAGGGAGTTCAGTACTGGAAATTTCCAAGAAACTCATGTTGTCATTCTTTTACGATGTGTCTAAATACAATGACCAAGGGAGGGGGAAGTTCAAGTGTACTATGGAGACACAGATTCTCTATGGTTAAAAGTTAAAACCGAGAATTTATTGAAAGATTTGGAAAATGGCGTGCATATTGGCTCACGGATGGATTCCACGAATTGGAATGCGAGCATCTACCCTGAGTTGGTGAATCGTCACGCCCCCAATCAATTATTAATGTTAAAATCTGACACGGGAGCGATTTAATATCCAATGGTGTGTTCCCCGGTCCGAAAGTATACTGTGTGGAAACAAATGACAAGTATTAAAATAATCGAGCAAAAGGATGCCTCCACCCTTTGTAAAAATTAATTTTGACATGAGTGTCTACAGAAACTGTGTGGAGAGTAGTCTAGTGCCAAGAGAAATAGTAATGGCAATTTGCTCATTACAATTTAAAAATCATTCTGTTAGAGTGGAAAAAATGCTATTTCTTGCATATCCGACAAGGTCTATGTACTCGAGGATGGTGTGAAAGTACTCCTCCATGGATACTACCGTATTTCAGATTAAGTTGAATGTATGGACTATCGAAAACAACTCGGTCTGGATAAATTAACTTAAATTCAAAAAACAGTACTTTGTGGGTGGGTTTTTTTTTGGAGGACAAAAATTTCCCATATAATCTACATTCTATTTCGTTGCCATCATCAACGTCATCATTTATTTTTTGCCGCTGCTATTGTATACAGATTTTTTTTTTCCGCCGAAGGCCGGCCCGTGGCCGGGACCCCCCACCCCCTTGGCCGGAAAGCGCGGCCCGCTGCGGTGGAAAAAACTCTGTATAAAACAGCAGCAGCAAAAGTTAAATGATGAAGTTGATGATGGCAACGAAAATAGAATGTAGATTATATGGGAAATTGTTGTCCTCCAAAAAAGCCCCACCCACCAAGTACCATTTTTTTAATTTAAGTTAATTTATTCAGACCGAGTTGTTTTCGATAGTCCATACATTCGACTCGATCTGAAATACGGTAGTGTCCCAGGGGGAGTACCTTCACGCCATCCTCGAGTACATAGACCTTGTCAGATTTGCAAGAAAAGGCATTTTTCCACTCTAACAGTATAATTTTTAAATTGTAATGAGCGAATTGCCATAACTTTTACTCTTGGCACTAGACTACTCTCCACACAGTTTATGTTCACACTCATGTCAAAATTATTTTTTACAAAGTGTGCAGGCATCCCTTTGCAGGCTTGTTTTACATCTTTATCATGTGTTTCCACACAGTTCACTTTCGGACCAAGGAACACCCCATTGGATATTAATTTGCTCCCGTCTCACATTTTAGAATTAATAAATGATTGGGGGCCTGACGTTTCACCAACTCTGGGTAAATGCTTTCATTCCAATTCGTGTAATCCATCCGTGAGCTGATATGCACGCCATTTTCCAAATCTTTCATTAAATTCTCGGTTTTAACTTTTAACAATAGAGAATATGTGTCTTCATAGTATACTTGAACCTCCCCCTCCTTTGGCCATTGTACCTTACACACATTGTAAAATAATAACAACCTGAGTTTCTTGAAAATGTCCAGTACCTAACTCCCTCCCGCAATATTCTTATTCAGAACAATATTTCTCTTTTTTCTGTATAGGAGAACCATATTCTGGTCTATGACAGTGAATGTTGTGAAGTTAGGATCGGCGATGATACGAGCACATTCTCGGGGGGCAGGTTACAAAGTCACAACGAGATCTGTTTCGTACGCTTATACACATTTTCCCAAAAGCTGAATTTAAAATAACTTTATACATTTCTTTTTGAACTTTACTTTTTGCCTGTGAACGTTTACTGACAAACGTTTCAATAAACGTTTTCAAGTAGGGTTTCTGATCGAATTGCAGGGATCTGTGTATCTTTGTAACCCTGAAACCATTGGTTACCATCTATCGCAATAGCACATGGGGAACAACAATATTCTGTTTCGGGTCCAGATCTGCAATTAGTTTCTGCTTGGAGGGGCTCGAATGCATGCCCATTTTCTCGACCAAAGACAAATTGTATGGACTCAAAGAGTCCTTGGTCACCGGTCTGTTTACACATGGAAAAACAAAATCTTTGACTGAGTCTTGGAGCTTCATTGGTATGTGACCGTAAATTTCAAAAATTATCCTTGGGGACCATTTTTCTCGACAGTGTGAATGTCTGGGAAATCTAGGGCACAAGGATTTTCAAGCCATTTGTAATTGACACACGGTTAACTATAGTGAGACATTGCCGAGGGGTATACTGAGTTCATGTCCAGAAAAACAGCATTGGACTTTACACCATCAACAGAGTTCTGCCCACTTGGATCAATTTTTTAAGACGCGATCCCCGTGAAAAAAATATCCCCCCTCATAGATCTTTCTACAATCAAGAGTTCCGAGTCCGACAATCCGAGTAAATTTGGTCCGTGTTCTTCCAGATAATATCTAAAAGAGTTAAAACGTCGCTTTCCAAGTACATTCTACAATAATCCCAACCATTTTTACAGCCCCACTTAGCCCATACCCTCTTGGCCAATTCGTAATCTTCGACAGTGCATTCGCTATCGGTAAGTGAATTATAAAATGCTTCAAAGCGGGGGAGTTTCTCCTCACTTAACCTTGCGCCAGAGTTGTAATAATCATATGCATATATGCCTTTACTAGTCAGTAAGTCATATATTTCATTGTCAGGAAACCGTTGTTTATGCAGAGGGAAACTATCGAAATTGTCACTTTTCTGCAGTTCAATCAGTTGTCTGAGAGCCTTGGAGAAAAACTATAAGAATCTAAAAAACGGATTTTGTTCCAACACCTATGCCCATTACCCACTGTTTACCATTTGAATTCTAAAAGCAATAAATTCTCACCTGATTTGGATATAATATTATAGGTAAATGAGGTATCTACCCAGAGACTATCTGTTACCCCCTCCCTGTGCATACGTGCCAAAGCCGGTAAAATAATTTTCAAATCGTAAGTTGAATAGTGAATGAAAACTGGTATAAAAAACTGTTGGCTCACATTCACATTGCACGATTAATGTGCTACGCCACGGAAATTACTACCCCCTGATGTTATTTCCTGCCATAAATGATCATGGTCCCTCACTTTCCCCTTCCACCCTTAGTCTTTTTTCCCTAGTCCCTTTCCCCTTAGTCCCCTCTTCAAATTTTCCCTTACATACCCAACTTATTTTCCTATTTTGAATGGCCAGACGATCCTCTGCCGATAGAATCATTGGGTAATGTGTAAATCTCTAGCGGGAGGTAGCCCCATTCACTGTGACAATTAATTTAGTCAATGCTTTGATCATGCAATCTTTCTTTTCCAATATCTCAACTATTTCTAAGAGACGCATAGTGTTACTGCTGTCTCTTTGCACATGGGCATATAAAACTGCAAAAGCCTGATATTCTTTGGTACGATTTGGATATTGGGGGTTGTTCACTTCTGTGAGTTTGGCATCACGGTCTAAACTTGTTTTATCACTTTGCATCAATGTAATCTGGAAATTTCTAAATCGCAAAATTGACTGGTAACCACCAACTGTTCACCGATTGATAACCATGTCTTTTGCAGTGTTTCATGTGATTTTGTAGCTTTAAATCGCTACGAAATCTAGACAAACACATTGAACACTAGTAAAATACCCCAAATTGCGTACCCCCTCCCAAAACTCTGCTAATATCCGCAATGTGATTGAAAGGACCAATTGAATTAGGTTCACTAGGCGGTATGTACAACAGCCAAACCCAGTGCCTCACAGATTCAATCGACGGTGCCCTTACTAGAAATATTACTCCCTTTTTATGAGAACGCACAGCCACTTCAAATTCCGTTTCGTACTGTAGCACTGTAACACCAATCTTTAAATGCGCGTTTTCCCGTTCAAAACTATCTATTTCTTTGAGTGTTACAGGAAAGTTATCTTTTAAACAAGTAAGATATACTCGGGGGAAATCAGACCCTTCTTTTCCATGCACTGCCCACTGATCCAAATTTCTCTTTGTAGCTTTATCTTTCAGAGCCCGGAAAGCCGATATGAGGAATGCGTACATGAAACACTTTTGGCCTGTTTCGAAACAGATTCGTTGGACACCCTGACATCCTTCTAAATCAGGATTATATTTTAAAACTATAAACCCCTTCCCCGCCCCACCCCCTCTTAAAATAAATCTTTTTTTTTAATTAGCATATATTTACACTTAAATTTTCAACAAATAAAACCACTGAACCACTACCTTTCTCATTATAATTGTCCAGATGCGTGACAACATTTTCAACCCATTGCATGAAAGCATTCTCATAATTCTCCAAATGAGGGTACAGCACCAATATTTCAGTGTGCACATAATGATCGTAGACCTTACCATTATTTTCCTTCAAATAGAATATTTTTAAAACAATTGAGGCCTCAATGCTATCTTGCCCTCCCCATATTTGAATTCGGTGCTCAAGAAGTGCTCGGATCTTCTCCACATATTTATGGATGATATTTATAGGGTCACTTATAATATTTCTAGCCATCAGTGTATTAAATGGATCACCAAAAATTGCAGTAAAGACGTCTATTGTATTCAGAATTGAATTTGTTTGTTAAAATTCCGGTAGCGGTGAGGATTGTATATAATCACTACATATGCCCCCTCCCCCTCCCCCACTTTGTTCAACAATAGGGTTGGTGTGTGGAGTGAAAACCCGCAGTTAGCTTAACATATCCTCTAATGCGTTAGGACTATGCGAATCAATCCAAGCGAATTTATTTTCTTCTTCAATTAAATTCGATTGAAATGGGGTTTTATTCATTAAACCTGTAGTTGAAGGGTTCTCATTTATCTCCCGACTTAAATTATGTAAAATTTGTATGGTGTTAGGACTCAGCCAAGGTAAATCACTCTCTAGCACATCTTGCTCTGAGCTAACTTCATTGCTTTGTTCAACTGTACTGTCGTGTAGATCTAAAGAATTATTATCAAGACTGAAATATTCTCCTAAAAAATTATCTGCCCATTTCGTGTCGTTAATAATGTCAGCAGGTATACCATCTAAATAATCCCTACCATAACACTCCCGTAAAAATTTACCGTACCACCCGTCGATAGGTGATGTTTCAGCGGGGACCTGAATATCACGAAATTGCATTGGTGCTTCAATTGAAACCGTTTCGTCAATGCGATTAAATAATTCAAGACTTGTTTCTTCAGTTGGGGGAGAAGGTAGCGATGAATCCCTTATAACCTGTAAAGAAAATAGACACTTCTTTTCAAATTGTATAAATCACCTTTTTTTAAAAAAGTCGAAAATTGGATTAATAGTAACCTATATTTTCAAATCATTTAAAACATATGCAATAAAATAAATAACACTTAGTAGCAATATCTGTGTACGTATAGTACCATTTGGTTAGTTCAATGTCCCCCAAACCACTGTATATATATATCCTGAAAGCTTTAATTGTATAGGAACCCCATATGTATTACTGATATATATTCATTTACAATCTAAACGGGACATAGTAGGTTCTGATTTTGTTCAACTTTCCCTGAAAATTTCATATGAGTACTCTTTATCTGTTTTGGAAAAATATGGGGTCCTTCTTGGTTTGAAAGGGATAGTCAAAAAGGATAGGGATAGAAAGGGATGGCCCTTCAGGCCATCTCCTGAAAATAGCTTATTTTCAAAGTGTATAAACCACCCAATTTTTTTAAAAAGTCGAAAAAATCAGTTAATTGCTTGTTGTTGAAACTATTTGTTGTAAAACGGAAATACTTTTAGAAATGTTGTTGATTTATAATTATAGGTTGATGTAATAGTTGAAAGGGTAGTGTTATCCCACGCCAATCATGATTTGACAGACAAATATCATTTTTATATTCGATGCTATTCAGTTGTCAATAGTGCCAAAAAGCGAAAATTTTCCGTTGTTGACTGCTAGTCTATTTACAAGAAATATCGTTAAATTTAAAACTCACATTATTTGCTTTTTGCGAGATCATCATGTCCTTAGTCAATTCAGCTTCTTGCATATTGGTCCTTGTATTGACATCGATGGTGTTCTTGGCTTGTTTATATGATGTCGAGGGTCCGACGTTGCAAATTACCGACGGATGTGTGTGATCCTCAATTCGGGCATTTTTGATGGCGGGAGGGGCATATTCTTTAAAATTATCCTTAAAAAGAAATTAAATTATAGTATTTTTTAAACCATAGTGAAAAAAATTCGCCGCTTGTTTTACCCGGCCCACCCCATCTTCTCCTTCTTCTATATTAATGCAAAAAAAATTACTCTAATGAAAACGAAGTTCGAAAGGGCAAACTGGTTTTAAAAGCTATTCTCTCTCTAACGAAGATAACTATTCTATTCATGTACTATCGGTTATTTGATCTAACACTGAAATAAGTTGAAATAGAGTTTTTCTTTGCAGAGGTTAACCATTATGAGATGCACTAAAGAAATGTTTATGTTTCTAAAAAAAAGAATTAAGTGGGGACAAATTTCTTTGTTAGTCTAGGCTAGGCTATACACCCCCCATTATAAAACCTTAGAAGTTTTATAAACTCTAGAAATGTAGGCATGAAAGAACGTTCCCACTATATAGACCTATAATTAGATAGAGAAAGCTCGCTAACATTCAGTTTATAGGCCTAAAATTTATACCAAACGACATTTTCAAAAGCTGGCCTAGTAGAAAATGAATTAATGTGTTCAGAGAAAAAATGCTAGCTGGGTTATATTTAACATAAGCTTTATGCAACCCCAACCCCCTTATGTGCAAATATATTCCCTGAATTGGTATATATAGGGCTGGGGCTAAAATTCATTTCTGACAAAAAAAATGATTATTATATTGGGAAAGAGCGTAAAAAAGGCATCGAGTAAGTAAAAAAGGTATCGTAAGTCAATAATAGGATTTGGTAAAAATTAACCATGCAAACATCTCAATTAATTATTTATAAATAAAATTTACGTTATAATTTGCATAGTAATAACATCGATATCATCCATTTTATCGGGTGTTTGTTCCTCAATGGTCACAAACGCACTGTTATCTCAGTTTGAAGCACAAGCTTTATAAAGAATATTCACGGGGTAAAATTGTGTCATAGCAAATTATGTGTACGGTAGTTTCATTTCGACAAAGAAGCCACTTAAAATTCAAGCTAATGATTCACAGAAATCAAGTGATATAACACCCGGCAATATTCAATGAGCATGTGGGTGTGACATCACCCGGTATTTCTAGCCCTCTGATTGGCTTACAAAAAGGCGTATGATCTTGTTCGCCCCTGTTGTTCGCCCCGAATTCAATAATGGGTCCCTACTATCGTTATCGGACATGTTGATATCACGCGTATCGGTATTGGTGCATTGTTATTGGTCGTATTGGTATCGCAGGTATCTTGACAGATTTTTAATAAATCATGTAAAAGATATTGCACATATCTACGTCCATCCTTTAAGTTCAACTCTTAGCCAGTTCTAAAACTCTTGGCACTAAAACAGCACTCTTGGTGTCATGTCTCAAGTGGAAAAGCTGGGGCTAGTGGGCTACCAGTACTTCGTACAGTTGTGTTTGATGGCTCATTTGAAAGTTTTTGCTCATATTTATTTGATGTTTATCCATTCTACCATCCGGAAGTGTGATATAGCACTAAAGACAGTACTTTTGATGTCACTTCTTAAGTAGGAACGCTTGGAAGTATAAAACGAAATCATCGTTGTAATAATTGTGGTCCAAAACCCTTAACTGGAGGTTTACAAGAACATATCTCGTATGTTCTCCTCCAAGCCCCCTTATTAAGCTAAGAAATTAAAGTACAGGCACTAATATATCAAATCTGATTATTAGAGGCAGGCGTGAACCTGTGGATATAGCGTTCGACTTGAAATAGAGTGCCTTGCGTTCGATTCCTGTAAGGTATGAAGATATTTGGTCAAGCATTTTGATTCAAAAGGGAATAGAGGTCATCCAGTTCATGGTTTGCAAATAAAATCTGAGTAGATCTCTAAATCAATACCCCAGCGACTGGCCTAATTTTGTCAAAATCATTAGGCCAATCAAAGGTAAGGCCAATTTTCCTAAATCAAGTGAAAATGACAGAGAAAACTGAAAAACTAACCTTATAGCAATTAAAAAGGTAAAGCCGTACTAAAGAAAACAGACCTGTTTCCGTGGATGCTTGAATTAAGCAGGAGTAGGAATGCATTATTGACTCCGACCGGGAGTGACGTCATAGTCAGATTATTGATCTACGAAGGGGACATATTTCTGGGAAATTGATTAAATAATCGACGGAGAATTCTCGAGTCTAACGGGACAGGGTCAATGGCACCTTTTCCAAGGTCAATCAAGGGATGTTTCTAAGCCTATTGACACGGATCGAAGTTTGCACATGCGCATTGAATACTAACGGTACAATGGTATTGATCCATGAAGGGGAGAGCATTTCTAAGGAATTGATTTACAAAATCTACGGGGAATCCTAATGGAAGGGGATTAAGAAACAATATGGCTTCTCTAGTGTTTAGGCCTGAGAGATAAATATTAATATCCTATCGAAGCCATAATAGTATAACTAGGAGCACCTTAGATATTTTTTAATAAATTTAAACGAGATCAAGACAGACTGAATATATTTTACTTGGGAAATGGTTTCCTGGGAATTTTAAATGTGACATCGCAAAAGGATGCCAAAACAAAACAAACATTCTGAAATTACTTTTAGGGTATTATTTGGGTGAAAACAAATTAATGAACATGTTAGGGATTTTTGGGTGAAACAATTTGAGACGTTTTAGAGCATGATTTGGGGTGAAACTCTGTGGTCATTATAATACACAAGTTCCATTTGACCAGTGTTGTAAGGTCCCCTGCAAAAACCCCCAAGGCCCCCCCTCCACACTCCTTCCCCCTCCCCATTTTTTACACTTTTTTGAAGTTTTTTTTAATTTTTTTATATTATTTTTTTAACATGATATTTTTTTAACTTTTTTACATGTCTTAGAATGAACAAGTACACAATATGGGATTATGTGAGACGGTTATGGATTTGAACATCTATGACAACAAACATCAATGACCCTACCCATCAAGGACCTCAACCTCCAAGGTCCCCTACCCCGACCCCCAAGGGCTCAACACCCAAGGGCCCCCCATTTTTTTAATACTTTTTTTTGGCGCGCTTGAGACACAGAAGAGCCCTTGCCCAACTGTTTGCCCCCCC
>JAQQPU010003768.1:0-42823 GCA_029168905.1 Artemia sp. Kazakhstan ARC1039 | reverse complement strand
CCCCCCCCTTTTTCAATACTTTTTTGCGTGCTTGAGACACAAGAGGACCCCT
Source organism: Artemia sp. Kazakhstan ARC1039 (assembly GCA_029168905.1). NCBI lineage: Eukaryota > Metazoa > Arthropoda > Branchiopoda > Anostraca > Artemiidae > Artemia > Artemia sp. Kazakhstan ARC1039. Next base: position 42,771 of record JAQQPU010003768.1, on the reverse strand, counting down.
CTCCCTTCAATTTATAGGCCCCCAACTTTTTTTGAACTTTTTTAAATTTTTTAACATGGTATTTTTTCAACTTTTTTTACTATTATTTTTTGAACATGATATATTTTTCAACTTTTTTTCTACATGTCTTCGAATGACATGAAATATACTTGAAACATAAGAAATTCACATTTAATATTTGCACAATTAGTTAGAAGTAACAGTTTTTTATTAGCAGTAACAAATTTCTTCTAATAGCACCAAGTTGTCCATCAAAGATAAAAAAAATTTTCATTATGATAAAAAGTTTTTTGTCAGAAGTAGCAAGACTTACTTAACACTAACAAATTTTCACTTCGAAGCATCAATATTTTCCCTTAATACTACCAAACTTCCACTTAAAACTATCAAATTTTTCTTAGAAGTATAATTTTTTTCCGTTCATGATAAAAAATTTTCTGTCAAAAGTAGCAAGTTTTCCTTAGCACTAACAAATTTTCTCTTTGAAGTAACAACTTTTTCCTCAGCACTAACAAACTTTTACTTAATACTATCAAATGTTTTCTTAGAAGTAACAATTTTTCGTCAGTAGTAACAAATTTTCAGTTAGAACTAACAAGTGTTCTGCCAAAGATACCAGATTTTTCTTAGAAGTAACAATTTTTTCGTTTATGGTAACAAGTTTTCTGTCAGAAGTAGCAATTTTTCCTTAACACTGAAAAATTTTCTCTTAGAAATTTTCTTTTAGAAGTAACAATTTTTCGTCAGTGATAACAAGTTTTCTGTCAGAAGTAGCAAGTTTTCCTTAACACTAAGAAATTTTCTCTTCGAAGTAACAACTTTTCCTCAATACTAACGAACTTCTACTTAAAACTATCAAATTTTTCGTAGAACTATATTTTTTTCCGTTCATGATAAAAAGTTTTCTGTCAAAAGTAGCAAGTTTTCCTTAACACTAGCAAATTTTCTCATCAAAGTAATAATTTTGTCCTTAACACTAACAGAGTTTTAGTTAAAACTATCAAATTTCACTTAGAAGTAACAAATTTTCGTCAGTGATAACACATTTTCTGTTAGAACTAACAAGTTTTCTGTCAAAGATACCGAATTTTTCTTAGAAGTAACAATTTTTTCGTTTATGGTAGCAAGTTTTCTGTCAGAAGTACCAAGTTTTCCTTTCACACTAACGAAGTTTCTCATCAAAGTAATAATTTTTTCCTTAACACTAACAGAGTTTTAGTTACAACTATCAAATTACTCTTAGAAGTAACAATTTTTCGTCAGTGATAACAAGTTTTCTGTAAGAACTAAGAACTAACAAGTTTTATGTCAAATATACCAAATTTTTCTTATAAGTAACAATGTTTTCGTTTATGATAGCAAGTTTTCTGTCAGAAGTAGAAATTTTTCCTTTCACACTAAAAAATTTTCTCTTTGAAATAACAACCTTTTCCTCAACACTAACAAACTTTTACTTAATACTATCCAATTTCTCTGAGAAGTAACCATTTTTTCGTGAGTGATAACAAGTTTTCTTTAAGAAATAGCAAGTTTTATGTCAAAGAGACCAAATTTTTCTTAGAAATAACAATATCTTCGTTTATGATAACACGTTTTCTGTTAGAAGTAGCAATTCTTCCTTTAAACTAACAAATTTTCTCCTCGAAGTAACAACTTTTACCTTAATACTAACAAACTTTTACTTAACACTATCATATTTCTCTTAGAAGTAACAATTTTTCGTCAGTGATAACAAGTTTTCTGTAAGAAGTAGCAAGTTTTCTGCCAAAGATATCAGATTTTTCTTAGAAGTAAAAATTTTTTCGTTTATGATAACAAGTTTTCTGTCAGAAGTAGCAAGTTTTTCTTAACACTAACAAAGTTTCTCTTCGAAGTAACAACTTGTTCCTCAATGCTAACCAACTTCTATTTAAAACTATCAAATTTTTCGTAGAAGTATAATTTTACAGAAAAGCCACTTCTTACAGAAAACTTGTTATCACTGACGAAAAAGGGAAATTTGATAGTTGTAACTAAAACTCTGTTAGTGTTAATGAAAAAATTGTTACTTTGATGAGAAAATTTGTTAGTGTTAAGTAAAACTTGCTACTTTTGACAGAAAACTTTTTATCATGAACGGAATTGTTACTTCTAAGAAACATTTGGTATCTTTGACAGAAAACTTGTTAGTTCTAACAGAAAATTTGTTATCACTGACAAAAATTGTTACTTCTAAGAGAAATTTGATAATTGTAACTTAACTCTGTTAGTGTTAATGAAAAAATTGTTACTTTGATGAGAAAATTTGTTAGTGTTTAGGAAAACTTGTTACTTTTGACAAAAAACTTTTTATCGTGAACGGAAAAAATTATACTACTACGAAAAATATGATAGTTTTAAGTAGAAGTTTGTTAGTATTGAGGAAAAATTTGTTCCTTCAAAGAGCAAATTTGTTAGTTTTGAGAAAAACTTGCTCCTTCTGACGGAAAACTTGTTATCATAAGCAGAAAAATTTTTACTTCTAAGAAAAATCTGATATCTTTGGCAGAAAACTTGCTACTTCTTACAGAAAACTTGTTATCACTGACGAAAAATTTTTACTTCTAAGAGAAATTTGATAGTGTTAAGTAAAAGTTTGTTAGTATTAAGGTAAAATTTGTTACTTCAAGGAGAAAATTTGTTGGTGTTAAGGAAAAATTGCTACTTCTAACAGAAAACTTGTTATCATAAACGAAGATATTGTTATTTCTAAGAAAAATTTGGTCTCTATGACAGAAAACTTGCCACTTCTTACAGAAAACTTGTTATCACTGTCGAAAATTGTTACTTCTAAGAGAAATTTGATAGTTGTAACTAAAACTCTGTTAGTGTTAATAAAAAATTGTTACTTTGATGAGAAAATTTGTTAGTGTTGAGGAAAACTTGCTACTTTTGCCAAAAAACTTTTTATCTTGAACGGAAAAAATTATACTTCTACGAAAAATTTGATAGTTTAAAGTAGAAGTTTGTTATCATTGAGGAAAAAGTTGTTACTTCGAAAAGAAAAGTTGTTAGTGTTAAGAAAAACTTGTATTAAGGTAAAAGTTGTTACTTCGAGGAGAAAATTTATTAGTGTTAAGGAAAAATTGCTACTTCTAACAGAAAACTTGTTATCATAAACGAAGATATTGTTATTTCTAAGAAAAATTTGGTCTCTTTGACAGAAAACTGGCTATTTCTTACAGAAAACTTGTTATCACTGACGAAAAGATAGTTACTTCTAAGAGAAATTTGATAGTATTAAGTAAAAATGTGTTAGTGTTGAGGAAAAAGTTGTTACTTCGAAGAGAAAATTTGTTAGTTTGAAGGGAAAATTGCTACTTCTGACGGAGAACTTACTGTCATAAACGAAAAAATTGTTACTTCTAAGAAAAATTTGGTATCTTTGACATAAAGCATGTTAGTTCTTACAGAAAACTTGTTATCACTGACGAAAAGTTTTTACTTCTAAGAGAAATTTGATAGTTGTAACTAAAACTCTGTTAGTGTTAAGGAAAAAATTATTACTTGGATGAGAAAATTTGTTAGTTTGAAAGAAAACTTGCTACATCTGACAGAAAACTTGCTACAATAAACGAAAAAATTGTTACTTCTAAGAAAAATTTGGTATCTTTGACAGAAAACTTGTTAGTTCTAACAGAAAATTTGTTATCACTGACGAAAATTTGTTACTTCTAAGAGAAATTTGATAGTTGTAACTAAAACTCTGTTACTGTTAAGTAAAAAATTATTACTTTGATGAGAAAATTTGTTAGTGTTAAGAAAAACTTGCGGCTTTTGACAGAAAACTTTTTACCATGAACGGAAAAAAATATACTTCTACCAAAAATTTGATAGTTTTAAGTAGAAGTTTGTTAGTATTGAGGAAAAGTTGTTACTTCAAATAGAAAATTTGATAGTGTTAAGGAAAACTTGCTACTCCTGACAGAAAACTCGTTATCATAAACGAAAAAATTGTTACTTCTAAGAAAAATCTGATGTCTTTGGCAGAAAACTTGCTACTTCTTACAGAAAACTTGTTACCACTGACAAAAATTGCTACTTCTAAGAGAAAACTTGTTATCATAAACGAAGAAATTGTTATTTCTAAGAAAAATTTGGTATCCTTGACATGGAACTTGCTACTTCTTAAAGAAAACTTGTTATCACTGACGAAAAAATGGTTACTTCTAAGAGATGTTTGATAGTTTTAAGTAGAAGTTTGCTAGTATTGAGGAAAAAGTTGTTACTTCGAAGAGAAAATTTGTTATAGTGAAGGAAAACTTGATACTTCTGACAGAAAACTTTTTATCATAAACGTAAAAATTGTTACTTATAAGAAAAATTTGGAATCTTTGGCAGAAAACTTGCTACTTCTTACAGACAACTTGTTTCCAGTAACGAAAAAGTTTTACTTCTAATAGAAATTTGAAAGTTGTAACTAAAACTCTGTTAGTGTTAAGGAAAAAATTATTAATGTGATGAGAACATTTGTTAGTGTTAAGGGAAACTTGCTACTTTCGACAGAAAACTTTTTATCATGAATGGGAAAAAAAATATACTTTTGAGAAAAAAGAAAATTTGATAGTTTTAAGTAAAAGTTTGTTAGTATTGAGGAAAAAGTTGTTACTTAGAAGAGACAATTTGTTAGTTTTAATGAAAACTTGCTACTTATGACAGAAAACTTGTTATCATAAACGAAAAAATTGTTACTTCTAAGACAAATCTGGTATCTTTTGCAGAAAACTTATTACTTCTTACAGAAAACTTGTTATCACTGACGAAAATTGTTACTTCTAAGAGAAATTTAATAGTGTTAAGTAAAAGTTTGTTAGTATTAAGGTAAAAGTTGTTACTTCGAGGAGAAAATTTTTTATTGTTAAGGAAAAATTGCTGCTTCTAACAGACAACTTGTTATCATAAACGAAGAAATTGTTATTTCTAAGAAAAATTTGGTATCCTTGACATGGAACTTGCTACTTCTTACAGAAAACTTGTTATCACTGACGAGAAAATTGTTACTTCTAAGAGATATTTGATAATGTTAAGTAAAAGTTTGTTAGTATTAAGGAAAAAGATGGTACTTCGAGGAGAAAATTTTTTAGTGTTAAGGAAAAATTGCTACTTCTGACAAAAAACTTGTTATCATAAACGAAAAAATTGTTACTTCTAAGAAAAATCTGGTATCTTTGGCAGAAAACTTGTTAGTTCTAGCAGAAAATTTGTTATCACTGACGAAAAATTGTTACTTCTAAGAGAAATTTGATAATATTAAGTAAAAGTTTGTTAGTGTAGAGGAAAAGTTGTTACCTCGAAGAGAAAATTTGTTAGTGTTAAGGAAAACTTGCTACTATTGACAGAAAACTTTTTATCATGAACGGAAAAAATTTATACTTCTAAGAAAAATTTGATAGTTTTAATTGGAAGTTTGTTAGTATTAAGGAAAAATGTTGATACATCGAAGAGAAATTTGAGTGTGTTAAGTAAAAGTTTGTTAGTATTAAGGGAAAATGTTGATGCTTCGAAGAGAAAATTTGTTAGTGTTAAGGAAATCTTGCTACTTCTGACAGAAAATTTGTTATCATAATGAAAAAATTTGTTATCTTTGATGGAAAACTTGGTGCTATTAGAATAAATTTGTTACTGCTAAGAAAAAACTGTTACTTCTAGCAAACTGTGCAAATATTAAATGTGAATTTCTTATGTTTTAAGTATGTTTCATGTCATTCGAAGACATGTAGAAAAAAAGTTGAAAAATATATCATGTTAAAAAAAATAATAACAAAAAAAGTTGAAAAAATACAATTTAAAAAAAATAATAAAAAGTTCAAAAAAAAGTTGGGGGGCCGATAAAATTGAAAGGAGGGGGGTCCTCCTGTGTCTCAAGCACGCAAAAAAAAATATTAAAAAAAGGGGGCAAAAAGTTGAGCGGGCGCCCTTTGGGGGCCCTTCTGTGTCTAAAGCGCGTACACAAGTTTTTAATAAGAAATTTGGGGCCTTGGGGGTTGGGTTAGGGGACCTTGGAGGTTGAGGTCCTTGATGTGTAGGGTCATTGCTGTTTGTTGTCATAGATGTTCAAATCCATAATCGTCTCACATAACCCCATATTGTGTACTTGTTCATTCTAAGACATGTAAAAAAAGTTGAAAAAAATATCATGTTAAAAAAATAATATAAAAAAAGTTAAAAAAAACTTCAAAAAGTGTAAAAAAATGCAGGGCGGGGCAAAAAAGTCGTGTCTAGGGGGGGACTTGGGGGTTTGGGTAGGAGACCTTGCAACACTGTTCAAATGGAACTTGTGTATTATAACGACCACAGAGTTTCACCCCAAATCATCCTCTAAAATGTATCAAACTGTTTCACCCAAAAAATCCCTAAAATGTCGATTAATTTGTTTTCACCCAAATAATCCCCTAAAAGTAATTTCAGAATATTCCTTTTGTTTTGGCATCCTTTTGCGATGTCACATTAAAATTCCCAGGAAACCATTTCCCGCGTAAAATATTTTCAGTCTGTCTTGATCTCGTTTGAATTTCTGAAGAAATATCTAAGGTGTTTCTAGTTACACTATTATGGCTTCGATAGAATATTAATATTTATCTCTCAGACCTAAAGACAAGAGAAGCCATATTGTTTCTTAATCCCCTTATGATACATTAGGATTCCCCGTCGATTATGTAAATCAATTCCTCAGAAGTGCTCTCCCCTTCGTGGATCAATATAGAATTCCTCGTCGATTATGTAATCAATTTCCCAGTAATCTGTCCCCTTCGTAGATCAATAAATCATGAATGAATTATGTGTATCTCGGAGTCAATATAGAATTCCCCGTCGATTATGTAATCAATTTCCCAGAAATCTAGTCCCCTTCGTGGATCAATACCATTGTACCGTTAGTATTCAGTGCGCATATGCAAACTTCGTTCCGCGTCAATAGGCTTAGAAACATCCCCTGATTGACCTTGAAAAAGGTGTCATTGACCCTGTCCCGTTAGACTCGAAAATTCCCCGTCGATTATGCAATCAATTTCACGGAAATATGTCCCCTTCGTAGATCAATAATCTGACTGTGACGTCACTCCCGGTCAGAGTCAATAATGCATTCCTACTCGTAGGCTTATATTAGTTTTGACAACATTTTTGGAGAAAATAAATTTCAGCTGGGGGTGGGGAGGTGGGGCAAACTGGGGTCTTGAGGAAAACTGAGGCATGGGAAGGGAAGTTGTCCCCTCTGCCCCACAGCAAATTACGCCCCTTACCAAAGCCCCTTGCCACTATGTGGTTGGTGAAGTGTAGGCATATGGTTCTGGAACCACTCAAAGTTGTATATTAAAAGAAATATTACTTATGGTTATGCTTACTTATTCAAATTATTTGCTTGATAATTCGACCGTAATATTCTCTCCATATATAAGATCGTGCAGCGAAAGAGGAAGAAAGACAAATGAAAACAGTTCTGTAGGAGAACTTAGGAAATTTTTGAAATGAAAACAAACTTAGTCTCTAATACCATTTATCATACCTACACAAGAGATGATCTTTTATTGAAAATTTCCATTCATTTCTAAGTAATGAGTTTCTTTTTATTTAGGGACATGTCAAATAAATCCCTAAGCCTAAAGGTACATTTCTTTTGAGCTAGCAAAATTTTCCCTAAGTATGTCGATATACAAACCTGTCCACTCAGTTAACCTTTTGTGTCCAAGCTACTCGCCTGGAGCTGCTTTCTTAAGTATGAACTAATTCGAAAACATTCAGAAACTAATTAAAAAAAAACAAGATTTTTAAACTGAAAATAAGGAGCGACATTAAAACGAACAGAAATTATTCCGTATATGAAAGGGGCTGTCTCCTCCTCAACGCCTCGCTCTTAACGCTAAAGTTTTTTACTGTTTTAAAAAGTAAAGTTTTGAAACAGAGTCAAACTTCACCGTAAAGGGCGAGGCGTCTACGAGGGGACAGCCCCATTCATATTTGGAATAAAATATGTTCGTTGTAAGTTTTAATATCGCTCCTTACTTTCAGTTAAAAAAAACTTGTTTTTTTTATTTAATTTCTGAACGTTTTTCAAATAATTCACACTTAAGAAAGTAGCTCTAGGCGAGTACCTTCGACAAAAAAAGTTTAACTGAGCGGACAGGTTTGTATTTCGACATATTTGCGGAAAATTTTGCTAGCTTCCCCCATGAAAATTTCCTCCATGGAAAGATCCTCCCAAGTAACCCCCGACCCCCCCCCCACTATCAGAAAAAATCCCCTCTGAAAATGTCTGTATACTTCCCAATAACCAATACTATATGTAATCATTGGGCAAAGCTCATAGCTTGCAGCCCTTCCCCTGGGGACTGTGGGGGATTTATCGTCCTTAAAGACATGTTTATTATATTTTTCGACCATTCTGAACATTATGACTATCTCAAAATTTTGATCGGGTGACTTTGGGGAAAAATTAGCGTGGGAGGGGACCTAGTTGCCCTCCATTTTTTGGTCACTTAAAAATGGCACTAGAACTTTCAATATCTGTTCGAATGAGCCCTCCCGCAATATTCTAGGATGACTGGGTCGATACGATCACCCATGGGAAAAAGAAAAGAAAAAAAACAAAGAAACACGCATCCGTGATCTTTCTTCTGGTAAAAAATAAGAAATTCAACTTTTTTGCAGATAAGGGCTTGAAACTTCTACTGTAGGGTTCTTTGATACGCTGAATCTGATGGTGTGGTTTTCATTAAGGTTCTGTGACTTTTAAGGGGTGTTTTCCCCTTTTTTCGAAAATAAGGCAAATTTTCTCAGGCGCGTAACTTTTGATGGGTAAGACTAAGCTTGATGAAACTTATATATTAATTACAAACATATGATTCTTTTTATGTATCTATTTGTATAAAAAATCCTGTTTTTAGAGTTTTCGTTACTATTGAGCTGGGTCGCTTCTTACTTACAGTTCGTTACCACGAACTGTTTGACTAAATTTAATTTTTTAAGACAAAGAATGGAAATAAGGGAACTTATTCCGTATATGAAAGGGGCTGTCCCCTTTTCAACGCTGCGCTCTTTATACTAAAGTTTTTATTGTTTTAAAAAATAGAGCTGTGAGAAAGAGTCTAACTTTAGTGTAAAGAGCGAGGCGTTGAGGAGGGGACAGCCCCTTTCATATACGGAATAATTTCTGTTCGTTTTAAGTTTTAATGTTGCTCCTTAGTTTCAGTTAAATAAAAACTTGTTTTTTTATTTAATTTAAAATAATGGATTGATTTATTAGGTAACATCTTGGTCTCACCTAGTTTTACTCGAAATAAAGAACATATCCACCGTATTATGAACTCTGGAAATCCAGTTATTTCTGTCTATAAAACGGAGGATTTTAAGTTGTGATACAAATTCTAAGGCGAGTTTTTAGTTCTAATGCTAATAAGATTGCTTAACTTCGAACTTGTCAACAAAATAATCATAAAGTGTCCTTTTCTGATCTAAAACGACAGGCAACCTTGAACTGAGCTCATTGTGTAGAAGTGATGCCAAATTAAACGAAACAAAATAAATAAAACAACAATCTAAAAATGCTGTATTTTTATACTGTTAAAAGCGTTCTTAAAAGGTTCACTTTTACCCTACCATAACTCCTATCTTGTTTTGTGTTTTCAGTAAAGCGCTTGTTTTCTGTAATCCTACAAACATAGGAAAATATTACCATTTTATTTATTTGCATTAGTTTTATTGATGTATGTTAGATAGGCTGTGAAGTAATAATTTTTGTTCGTTTTAAGCACAGTTTATATAATTAACGGTAAGTTTACCGCAGATGATTTCTGGCTCTTCATTCTCGGTGCGAACAAAAAGCTCCTCCCACTTATTTGTGCACTTATTGTCCACTTATTGGTGAGCCGGCCAAGTGGTTCTGTCAGTACTTGTTCTGTAGGTGATTATACTTTGTCTACCCGTGAAAAGATCTAATGTCGCTTATGTTTATACGTTCTCTGGAGCACTCGCACCTCGGTCCGAGTTTTTATAATGGGTGAGATAAGGAAAGATCATACTGCTAATTATATAAACTGTGGTTTTAAGTTTCAACTTCGCTCTTTACTTCCCTCGGAAAAACTTAGTTTTTTAAATTAATTTTATAAGGGGTGTTTCTCCCCTTTTATAGCTTTTATTGTGCAAAGCTAAACTTAATGAATCTTATATATTTACAATCAGCATAAAAAAGCCAATTCTTTGGATGCATTTATTGAGATTAAAATTCTGTGTTTTTAGAGTTTTGGTTCCAATTGAGTCGAGCCGCTCCATACTTCAGGTTCGTTACCGCGAACGGTCTGATAAAATAGTAAAGCTTCATAAAGGGATAAACAAGAAATGGACATACCGTTCAATGCTCTATCTAAAAATTAGTTTCTATCGATAAATTTCTGTTATAAATTGACAAAAAATTAATTTCTTTTGCTGATTCTCAGGGTGAAGAGATTGGTTTCCAGACAAACCGTCTTCAAAGTTTTAAGCTGAGCTAGGTGAATTAAACTTTCCAAAATTTTCAGTTGAGTTAATTCAAAAAAGTTCCATCCAACTGACTCTATTACTTTCTGTAAGACATGGAAGCAAGTTTGCCTGAAACGCCGTTGTTTAAATATGGGATTCAAACTGTATTTACCAGGACTTAAAGATTTCTTTTCTTATTCGCTGTTTTTATAGGTTATCACTATTTTTTGCTGCGAAAAAAAAACTTCCTCCCCCACGGGGATGAGACCTCTGGATTGGACCTCTTTTGAAAGAGCAGCTGTGCCGAATTCTAGTGAACGTTAGTACAGCGAATTTAAGAACGCAAACATAATATAACCTTTACCGTTCATGATACCCACAACTTATACCACAAAAATAAAATTCTATGTAAAACTCAAGTGAAAACAAATAGATTTTGTAACTGAAAAGCTATTAAGCAGCATATAAAATGATGGATTGATTTATAATGCAATTCATTGGTCTCTTACCGTTGGTAACTCCTTTGCAGCCTTTGCGATGTATATCCGTAAAACTTGCTCAGATAAACCCACCCTTGACATTTTGAAAAACTTCTGCTTTACTGAAAACAGAAAGGAATTTATGATATCAATGTTGGAGAAACATAAGTGCTTTATTATGTTACTTAGATCAAACATTTTAGATAAATTAAGCATTTTAAGACGTTTTCGTATATTTGAATTCACTTAATTTGACGCGACTTGTATTTTATTATTTAGTAGACCAAACTGAAGTGAAGGGGACTGTGTAGCATTAGATTATAGATTAACATTAGAAATGTGCGTCATAGGTTGAAATCCTCTGAACGATAGGCCGAAATGAAAGAGTTTCAGAAGTTTACATTGACCGTTTGTTTTGTGTGAACTAAGTGACCCTTTAGGAACGAGTGCGCTACCGCTCAGTGTTACTTCCTCTGAAACAGTGAAGTTTGATGCATAGTTTCGATAATTTTAAATCAACTGGCTATGTCAGAATTTTCAATCGAAAAGAACACAAATCCCCCAGCCCACCCTCTTCGGAGCAAAATTATTGTTCTGTACCACAAAATGGCAAAAAACGGCCGATCTCTTTGTTACTTAAAATTGACCCTAAAAACTGCTATTTTCATTTGAATCAATGCTATTGAGGCATTTTAGGACCACTAGTTTGATACATTAGTCCACGAGAAAATCCATATAAACACGAATTCATTACCCTTTTTTTCGAAAAATAAATAATTGGGTTGGCGTTTGAATCTTCTGCAATTGTGTTCCTTGTATGCTAAATTTGATAATTTATTTTTGGTCAATACTACTTCCCTTTTTGGGGATGAATTGTCCTTTTCTAAAATTTGGAAAATTTTTTTGGGATCTTAACTTTTGAGGGGTAACTTTGAACTTAATTAATTATATGTCTATTGAATATATGATGAATATTTGGCATAAAAAAAAAACGGTTCTCTTTATGTATATTGTTTTCAAAATCTCCGTTTTTCCTGGTCACTAATGACACGAGCCACGTATATTTTGTTGCCACTGACTGTTCGATGTCGTCTACAAGAGAATTTTGAAACACTGTATCCCAGTATTTCAGGGTATTATTGTATTCTAGGTCGTATTCCAGTATTCCAGGGTTAAAATGTAACACAAGATGAAATTAGATTGCCTAAAAGTTAAATCTAAAACGAAATTAAATGACGATACTTAATAAACAAATGAAACCTAAACAGAACAGAAATTAAAATAAATAACCAACTCTAGCTTTAAAATAAGTTGGTAAAAATTATTAAAAATAAGAGTGTGGATCCACGCGTTATAACCACTATAGGCTTATACCAAAATTTTATCAATTTTGCTAGAATGTGGTCCAGGTTCCGATCCAAATCGATAAAAATAACCGGGGAGTTGGTAAAATCTATTGAATCTCCAAGTTATTTGGTAGCCTCTGTTAGTGATTTGAAACAGCAAAAATGTATTAATACTAAACCAAGATAAGATTTATTCTCATACTGACTACCTAAGCTTTTGCTATTATACGAAAAATTATATCGGTACGTAAAGTATGATTTATATAATAACGTGACCTTATACCGTCTTATTGTTTTGGCGTCTTAAATTCTTTTTATTTCTTAATTGCTATTTCACCTGTATAAATATTGGTTCTTCTTAATGTATCTTTTCTTGGTATCAGTACTGACTCGACAAACAGCTCTCATGCTGAAAGTTTCTAATTTGTCTCCAGAATAAACATTCTCTCCTTAGATAGCGTTCCTATATTTTCTTAAGCCAAAACTAATTTTTGATAGCTGTTGACATAAATGATGAAAGCATCTGTCTTCCAAAATACAGTGTAAACACAATCAACCAGGCACAAACTGTAAGGATACTTTGACTTATTAAGTTCCATGTCACCAAATCGTTTATTGGCTTTTCTGTTTCATCAAAGTGGCTCTGATGTATTAAGCTATTTAACTAATTTGCATTAGAAACAGGAGGGAAATCTTAGTTAAGAAATAAAATTATTAGCAAATACTACACTGTACTTGTGCATGGGGGATATATCATTAGATTCCACACATGTGGAATCTATTCAAGAGGTGAATTATTTCCTTTAATGAGTTTTAGAATTGGAATAAACCATAGTTTTAACCTTGGAATATTTGACACTTTAGAGTAATCTAAAAACATTGCAAAGTGCTGCAAGTCTTCGTTTATTTCATACCCAGTGTTGTAACGTTGAGTTAGTAAAGAGCGGTGTGTCTCCCATGTGTTATTTTGATTTCTTATTTCTCTACTTCACCATGTAGAACAGCTGGTTATCGATTTTACAGAGGAGAAGGGATGCCTAGTTGAGTGGGAATTAGTAGGAATGGGTTATTGACTCCGGGGGGAGTGACGTCACAGTCAGATAATTTATGCATGTTTCTGTTCTGTTTGTGATGGTTATTTGATATTTTTTTATGGTTCTGTTTGATGGTTATTTGATGTTTTTTTCATGGTTTGATGTTGTTTCTGTTCTTTTTTTTATGGTTGTTTGATGATTATGAGTGTTGGTCAATTTGTTTGTTGTTTTCTTGGATGTAGACATAAGTCCAACAACAATTGATGAGTGTTGGTCAATTTATTTGTTGTTTCATGAATGTAGACATAAGTTCAACAACAATTGCTGGATAATCGAGTCTAACGGTACCTAACCACATAGACAATGTTATTGATCCACGAAGGGGACAAGATCAGACTAAATTTCTGGGAAAATGATTTGCATAATCTGACGGGGAATTCTAATGTATCATGAGGGGATTAAGAAACAATATGGCTTCTCTACTTTAGTGTCAGAGATAAATTAATATTCTTTCGCAAACCTTAATAGTGTAACTAGGAAGATCTTAGATATTTTCAGAAATTCAAAAGAGATCAAGACAGATTGAATATATTTTACGCGGGAAATGGTTTCCTGGGAATTTTAAATTTAACATCGCAAAAGGATGCCGAAACAAAAAGGAATACGCAGAAATTAATTTTAAGGGATTATTTGGGCGAAAACAAATTAATCAACATTTTAGGGATTTTTTGGGCGAAACACCGTTTGAGACATTTTAGGAGATGACTTGGGGTGAAACGCTGTGGTCGTTCTAACACACAACTTCCATTTGAAGAGTTTTGTAAGGTCCACTACCCCAACCCCCAAGGCCCTTCCCCCAAATTTTTGCGCCCCCCCCCATTTTTTCTTAATACTTTTTTGCGCGCATGAGACACAGAAGGGCCCCCAACTGGCCACCGCCCAACTTTTTTGTCCCTCCCCCCATCTTTTTATACTTTTTTTTAAGTTCTTTTAAAACTTTTTTTCTATTTTTTCAACATGGTATTTTTCAACTTTTTTTTACATGTCTTCGAATGAGATGAAACATACTTAAAACATTTAAACTTTACATTTAATATTTTCCAAACTCAAAACGAGAATGGTATAGATATGTTAGTCATGACCTTTACTATTAGAAAAATAATGTTTGTAGTAGCACTTTTTTTTGGACTGAATTTTTTTTACTTTGAAATTATTCAATTTTTTTTACGTATCTTAAAATGACATGAAATATGCTTATGGCTCTACCAATCGTACTATATGCTTGCTCAGAGACATGATGCGGCTTTCCCACTGATACTCTATGGCCGGTTATCGACACTACCTAGTTTATTGCATGTATTAAATCAGTATCTTTTATGCAGTGGAACGATAAAAACATAAGTCATATCTTTAAAAAAGTGAAGATGGATTATTTTAAGAAAGTGTGTTCACATGATAATGTTATTGAGCATTGAATGCCGACAAGGAGAAGTATTTGAACTATGAAACAAGTACAGGCGGTAGCACTATCGGAAACGTATGCGTGTGTTGTCATAACACTAAGGAATTAAATTTCTTTGGAGTACCAAAAAAATTCCATTGTACAAATGGTGGATATGCGAAAGTATCATTTCCAGAGAAGTTAGTACTCAAAGAGAATGCCAACACAAAAATAATAGTTGATGAAGAAGCGTATCTTCTTGCTAATGCTTGCTAATGCTGGTAACCTACTACCTGTTGATAGAACCTATTGTCATCTTTTATGTATTAGCATTCAAATGAAAGCACAGGGGAAAAGAAAGACCTATTCTTCTACCAATATCATAAACCATATCATGTCTACATGCCGGAACCGTTACCTGTGTAGAAATAATTTTCAGAGTTCAGAGTTTTATTTTCAGAGTTCAGAGTTTTTATTCCTCACTACATACACAATCCAATCAAAACACTCCTAATACCCCTCGAAAGGCTCCATGGCCAGGCATACAAGGGGAAATGAAAAAAAAATACAATATATCCAAACAACCATAAAAAAGAAATCAATCGCCAAACAACATATAAAATTAAAAAGAGACCCTACCTGAGGCCTGGGAGTCATAGCGCAGAGAAAACCACCATATAACTGAACTAAACACTCAGGGGACATCAACTCTACATAAAAAAAAACAACTATTCTGTTTGATTCTTAACTAAATGGTCCTTAAGAATCCTCTTGAAAGTGTCAAACGAGTGGCATTTCTTGTACTGAAGAAGGCAGGGAGTTCCAAACCTGATGACAAGCGATGAGGGGATTGAAATCTGACCGCACAGTGGGAGTAGGAGGAATGCAGATATTATGTGACGAACGAAGGTTATATGGAGCTGATTCAGAAATAAACTGAGGATTTTTTGAAGAGATTTTGGAAGATTGCCATGAAGCTGATGAAAAACAAAAGAAGCATAAGAAAGAATGTAGATAGACTGTAGATTTAGAAGCGGTCTTGGTGAAGAACGGTTGGTGTCCATAACCAGACGCCGTGCTTTGTTATACATGACAGAAAGCGACCGCAGTGTAGAAGGAAAAGTAGACATCCATACTATGGGGCAATAAGAGACATAAGAATGGACAAGGCAGAAAAAAAGAAGCTTCAGAATAGATCCAGGAATGGTGTGTTTGAGTTTTCGAATGACACCCAAACTCCGTGAGACCTTAACCCTAATCATGGCTGTATGGTGTCTAAACGAAAGGTTCTCATCAAGCAGGATACCAAAAAACCGGACCAACCGATTCTTTGGTCTACACAAGGAGCCTTGTGACACCTGAAGCTGTGCCAGTTGAGGGAAAGCTACACCAATTCAAGGCCAAGTAATTCACATCAAACCATGAAACTGGTGGCAATATTCTCTCGAATATTGCCACCAGGTTAGACCTGATATCACATTCCGTCTTCCCTAGAGTCCCAAGTGTGCTGTCATCAGCAAAAGCAACGAGGCAATCCTTATTAGAAGTAGCATTGGGACATGAAGGAACATCCGGATGACACAGATTGCAGGATACTAGAGGACTGGTGTTCTTGACTGCTGAAATCAGATATTTGACGTAAATCAGAAATAAAACGGGACCAAGAACAGATCCCTGGGGGACGCCATATTCTACTTCAGAAGGGCTCCGGAAAAGCGGATCAGTTGAAATAAGTCTACCAGAAAGATATGATTCAAACCAAGAGAAAGCATTTGATCTTATACCAATATGCAATAGTTTCCAAAGGAGAAGCTGATGAGTCAAAGAATCAAAAGCTTTACGAACATCAAAAAATAAAGCTGCCGGGATAAGACCAAAATCTATTGCCGAATGAATGAAATTCAAGAGAGATGCGCAAGCATGCTCTGTAGAGTGATTCGCTCGGAATCCGAACTGGAAATCATTGAAAAATTTGTTGACATCCAGAAAACTAAGAAGCCTGGATAGCATAGCCTTCTCAAAAATTTTGCTGAAAACAGATAGAAGAAAAATTGGCCTATAATTAGCAGGATCACTCCGGGACCTAGCTTTATACAACACTATAACCTTAGCTCGCTTGAGTGATTCAGGGAAAATTCCCTTCTCGAAAGACAGATTGACAAGCTTAGTCAATGGTGACAGAATAGCAGGCACAACGGCACGGATAACCCTTGTAGGAATTCTGTCTGGCCCTGAAGACGATGAAACTTTAAGGGCATTTACGATCCGAGCTACCTCGAACTCAGAAACAGGGTTCAACACCATTGACTTTAAACATGGGGGTCCAAGATAGACTCTGAAATCGCAACGAGGAGTTGCAGAGCTCACAGAGGAAGCAGTCGTCTTTCCTATATTAGCAAAATAAGACGTAAGCTCTAGCTGAACATTTTCTTCTCCTTGGACAATTTTACCATCGACTATCAGCATTGTTGGAACTGAAGGCGGAGGGGGAGTAGGTCGAAGTACAGAATTAATAACTTTCCATGTCTTCCCAACATCTTTTCCACACTCAGAAAATTTCCTGTGATAATACTGAGACTTGGCCTTCCGACACAGAGAATTAAATATGCTCCTATAAGCCTTGAACCGCTGATGATGAGAAGCAGATGACGAAGCCTTGTATAGCTTCCACAGATAATTTTTCCTTTTCCAGTTTTTTTGGAAACCTGGAGTCATCCACGGATTCAGCAGTACTGTCCTTTTCGAGGTATGAGGCGCTGGATTCTGGTGGCAAACTTCTAGGATACCTTCTTTTACTGAATCATAAAAGAAATCAAAAGAGCGGTTAAAATCTGATTCAGAATCCAAACTATCCCATGGCTGATCAGTCAAACGAGATTTAAGTAGACTGATCTCACTGACACCGAAACGGAAAAATGGGAGATTAGATGGCGAAGCTTTACGCTGCGATCGATCAGCAGTCCTATATCGTGAAATAGCAGGGAAATGATCAGAAATATCACTAACCATCACCGAATTATCTAAGACATCTAGTGACGAAAAAATATTATCAATAAGTGATGAATGCATCTCAGTAACTCGGGTTGGTATACAAACTGAAGGTAGACTTCCCGCAGAAAGCAACATTGACAAAAAATCTGCAGCCGAAGCAGAATTTTGATCCAGCAGGTTAAGGTTGAAATCCCCCGTAAGGATTAGTTCGCAAGGATGCTTTTGGACTAAGTCCGAAACCTCTTCCAGAATTTTCATAAACGAAGGAATAGATCCACTAGGGGACTTGTAAACCAAACCGACAACTAAATCCTTACAACCTGACTTAATCTCAATACAAAGGGATTCAAAGATTCCTTCCTCATTCCTACTCAAATCACTTCAGATATTATATACAAGATGATCGGCATTATACAGGGCGAGGCCACCTTTCACCATCTGTTTTCGGTTCATCCTCTCCATCCTAAATCTTTGGATATCCAAAAGCATATCCTTTTTTGAATCCAGGAAAGTTTCACATAATCCAATAACATCCGGAGTTCCACCACTGACGATCCGTTTCAGCTCATCAAAAGAGGAGCAAAGTCCCTGAATGTTTAGGTGAAGCACAGAGAAAATACCATCTTGTTTAGAAGAGTCAGAACCATTTAATTGCAAAACATATTTACTTTCAATAACCGATTTAGGATCATTATTATTCCTATTTCTACTTCCAACTGAATTATTAATTATACTTTCTAAAGGATTACTATGTAACTCAACAAAACGTTCCTCCAAAGAGTTGACATCACCCTGGTCACTAAAAGAATTAATCATTTTACTTACGGTGGATGCTATATCCGCTCCGCGACCAAACTCACCAGACCAAAGGTTATCGACATCACAGCAGGCAGAGCTATGGCATCTATGCAGAAGTAACGCTGGATTCATTTTTGTGCACACATGAGACTGAAAACAAAAGTAAAGCCAAAACAACTGAATCCGAAGTAAGGAGCAATGGAGAGACAAAAAAAGAAATAAAAGAAGAACAAAAAAAGAGGAAAAGGGATCATCGAGGAAATCATTCGGGAGATCCACACACACGCAGGACTACAATCATATTATAATGAATATGACAATTAAAATATAATTATACCAAAAAAGATACAATAAATAAATATGACAATTAAAATATATTTATACCAAAAAAAAAAAAAACAAAGGAAAGAAGGAACCTGATGAAATAACACAATGAAATAAACGACTAAAATCATTCCTCATTCACACGTGAAGGGATGGCCGCGTTAGACGCACTAACAGAGATCATAAATGGATCAAAACAAGTATCCTCTACACGCGTCCAGTTCTTAACTTTCAAATTTTTCTTAGCTTCAAGCCAAATGTTAATCTCTTTTGACATAACTCTGGTTTCGGCCACCTTCACTGACGGAATAGCAGAAGTGCGTAGACTATATCCGTACGCTAAAAGTTCTTTAAGGCGGCGTGCTAGGTCTCAAGGTAAATCGCAACTGATACTTTTACGAGATCCTTTGAGCTTTCCACAGTTCCGCATAATATCATTCTTGTCAATAATGCTTGTCAGTGTGACTATAATAGGCTCAATCTTATTCCTAGCAGAAGACCTAGTTGAAGCCCCTTTCTGTTTATTACTCTTCAAACGATAGCACTTCACAAATGGAATAGCGTCAGTATTTGCTAACCCGATATCACTCAAAAGCTCGCGAACAGCAGTTTCTGCACTCTGCCCAGACACAACGGGAATACCGTGAAGTAGAAGATTTTGTCTTTTAGATGCAAGCTCCGATTGCAGGCACGACTTTTAAAAAAAATTAACTCTGATTTCAAAACGCAATTTTCCTGCCGTAGTTGGGAATTTTCCTGGCGGAGAGCATCAATTCCTTGTTATAGACTAGCCACCAACTGCATAAGTTCTTGATGCTTCTGATCGAAATAATCCTTCGTAAGAGACGTCATATTTAAATTCCTTATTACTAACAATAAATTCCTGCATATGTGTTAAATCTCCTCTAAAAATCCATCAAACGAAAACTTGCTCGCAAGGGCCCCTTTCTTCAGAGAATAAAAAACCAGAGGGGCCCGCTTTCAAACAAAGCTAAAATAAACAATAGCCAGCCAGCGCCTTGAAATGATACAGCAATCACCTCTTACGCACACAAAGCTCCGCATCGAATGAATGCTGGCGAGCATTCATTCGGGCATTGGCAGAAAATATCACTAAGGAATATAAACATGAATCGATGATAAACAAAGTGCCAGCAAACGTTACATACACCATTGATCAAACAGTCAATGAACTAAATAATACCGAAGACGAAACGTATATTGAGCCTGTCGATGACACACCAATAAAAATTGTGTATGAGTCAAAATCGAATAATGATTATTCTTCTAATTACGAACTAAGAAAAGACAATAGCTACAGTATCAAGAGAGAACATATATCAAGAGAGGACATGGTGAACTGTTTTTTGGAACAGATTCAAAATGTTCAAAGTTATTCATTGATATTAATAATGTATAATAATGTATCTACCATATATTTATATTAATATCATACATGTCATTATTTCATTAAAAATATGTTATCTATTACATTGTTATACTCCCATTATTTCTAGGTAACGCTAGCAGATTCATAGAGGTTTGATTAGAAACTGAAATATATTAACAGATCACAAACCCAAACAAACAGACAAAGAGAGTGAGAAACACATACAAAATACGTAGATTCAGACACACAATACGAGAAAGACATACTGGAATAAGCAAACAACCGCCCAGACACACAAGCAAAAAGAGTGAGAGACACGTACAAATACATAGATTCACACATACAAACCGAGAGAGATAGACACTTCAGACATACAAACCAACAAAGACAAACACTGGAACTTGCAAACACCAACCCAGACAAACAGACAAAGTCAGTGTGAAACACATACAAATACATAGATTCAGACATACAAACCGAGAAAGACATGCACTGGAAAAAGCAAACACCCGCCCAGACAAACAAGCAAAAAGAGTGAGAAACACATAGAAATACATAGATTCACACATACAAACCCAGAAAGACATACCCTTCAGACATACAAATCAACAAAGACAAACACTGGGACTTGCAAACACCAACCCAGACAAGCAGACAAAGAGAGTGTGAAACACATACACATACATAGATTCAGACATACAAACGGAGAAAGACAAGCAGTGGGACAAGCAAACACCCACCCAAACACACAAGCAAAAAGAGTGAGCGACATATAAAAATACATAGATTCAGACATTCTAAAACATCTAATTTTTAACTTGGACTCTCAATAAATCCAAAGGGAGGCATTTTGCATTATACCCTCAAGTGTATCAACCCTATCACAACATAACCCATTTAACTTAACCCCTGTTCGACTAAATCTCTGGTTAACCCTACCCTTCCGATGTAGATGTAAATGAGACCCGATTTTTATAACCGTGCATCTGAACCCGTTTAACTGAATCCGAGTTCAACAGAATCTCCGATTTTTGCATAATTTCCCTTTGTCTCAGTGCTCATGCAACCCAGGAGACATTTTTCAGCAAAAATATCAAAACAAGCAAAGGCGGGAAAATTCTATTTCGAGAAATTCTTGTTACCACCCATCCCGCGCACTGTGGAGGAGTTTGGTCAAAGTGTACTCATTCTGTGGGATGGAATCCGGACTTTGGCTAGGCGATAAAGGAGGTCAAAAAATGCTCTCGCTCGTGATAACTTGAAAAATAGTAATAATACGGAAAATCATAGAATTTCTAGAATATGCCCGCCTCTGACGTCTCATTATCCCTGGTTCTAGAGCTCAGCTAGCGAAATTCCCATCCCTGGCAGCCCACCCGAGATTCCAGGCGTTCTATTCTTTCTTCAATTTTGGAATGATTCCTAGCCATTGTACTACATTGCTTTTCTGGAAGATCCGCCATATTTCCGTGACCAGGTCTAATATGAGTGACGCCAGTGTATCTCACAAGCTAGACTAAAAGGACCCAACGGGGGAATCCCCCCTGAGCACGACACACACACACACACACCGGTGCAACGTAATAACGGCGATGCATATCTTAAGCAATGGCACCAAATGGGAGAGGTTGGAAAATCATCTTGCGAGAAGAGTAGGTACCCAAACCGTTAAAAGTATACTTATAGCCCAGAGCGGAATGGGGCTGCCACACTGTTCTCACACTAACACCAGTCATCACCACCCCCCCCCCCGTCATCTACATGACATCACCTCTCACCCCCTAGGACATTTTCAACCTTTTTCGTTCCGAAAAAAAACTTCTGGAATCTAAATTGAACAACCCTTTGTGCTTTTTTATGTTTTTTTTTACTTGACCTGCGGGGACTCAATATTTCAGTGCTAGAATTTGTTATCCAATGCAATTCACCCCACAGAGTATTTAAAACTCTTCTAGTGCTTTCCATGTTTTGGTATTGATTTTACAGGTTGACCGCGATTTCTACGCCCTTGATTTCCACAGTGGTCTTGATTTCTAGGGTTACCCCTGGTTTCTATAGTTTGCTCTTGTTTTTTTTATGAAATTGACAGGGTTTCAGTGTTTTGCTAATGATTGTATAGAATTTTGACTATGATTTCTACACTTTGATCACAATTTCGATGGTATGGTCTTGATTTCTATGAGTTGGTCCGGAGTTCTAGGGTTGAATCTGTCATGTAGATAAGTACCTTATAATTTTTCCTGGAATACACTGCCTTTCTGGGCTGTAATAATTCATAGCGACAAGACACAAACGTTTCTCACTTGATGCTTTGTAAGAATATCAGGGAATATGATTTTATTTTCCTGGAACACCAAGCATTCTTGGGTTTAATGTTTCTTGACAAGAAGCAATAATCACGTTTTGTTACCCCTACGACACCCGTCATCATCATTGTAGACGTGTTCTAACGTTCTATGGTTAAGAAGTTGAAGTTGACCAAAAGCTAACGCGTTCTTTCATTCTATTGTAATTTTGCTTTGGCATCTAACGGCAGATGTCGTTGTACAACGTTTTCCTCTGCAATTCAATGTGATTTTTGCTATTTCTTGTTCCATGTCTTTTCCTTTATCTGTTCAAAGTCATTTGTTATCTTGCGGAATTTTGCATACGTCATAGAAACTAAAACTGATACCACCACTCCGAGGGAGAAAATTATGTAATTTATGCTTGCCGTCAGTCCCCGGCACGGCTACGCAGCAGGCTTGTATATTTTGAATCTCATTGTCGCTTGTTTTCTAACCGAAGCTGTTGTCCCAGTAAATCAGAAGGTTGATTTACATCATCCTCTAATCCTCCCATTTTCATGTAGCCTGTGGTATAGTTGTCTGTGTCTCACGATATTTCTTGTAAGAGATCCATTAAGTTACGAGGGATCCTATTATTAAAGGATGTGCAAGGCGTTCTTCAAAAGCTTTATCGGGTCTAAAAAATACATTTGGTTATATGACGTAGGCTCGAAATCACCTTCAGTGGTTTGCAATGGATGTGACACTAAATTGATTTTGTGATAAATTTGTCCAGCTACTTTAAAGCTGAAAACATTATGATTATTGACAGTTTGATCTTCGCTTACGTTGAATGAAGCAAAAGTAAAACACGAGCTCAAGTTCCGGATTTGTTTGAAGAACTCTTTAGTGATCAATGACGTCCTATAAAATACAGAAACAACTCATTTGGAAATTGTGGAGGATGCAATGCAATTCAACCATGCAAGTAGTAACATCCAAATGATTCAGCTTTGTTGGCTACTCCTTCCTTGGGAAAGAGACTCCACAGTGAATACATACAACCCTGGAGGGTCCCAATAACTTTTAATTAACACTTGCGTAGTTTACTGCATCTTTATACGTTTGTACTCGGTTTTGGGCCAGAGTTTGTTGGCGTCGAAAATTGCGATGGGGGTTTTAAATTCTTCTAACGTTATATTTCTTTCTACTGGTCTTTCATTTTTGACTCGTTCTCATTCTTACTGTCGCTTGTCTTCTAACAGCTGAATCATTTGTTCTTCATTTCAATTTTGACACGTTCTGATACTCACTTTGACGTGTCTGCTAACTGGAAAATTCTTTGTTCTTCACTTTTATTTTGACATGTTCTGATTCTCTGAAGTTCTACAGCCTTTGCAGATGATACTTCTTTGATGATTTTTTCACGTTCACTGGAAAAACTAGTGGATAAAGCAAACCGAACGCTGGAAAACCATTTGGTGTTTACCTCCTTGAGCTACCTTGCTGTTAATACCTCTAAGACAAATTATATGATTTTTAGTAGGATAGGAAAAACTGTAAATAGTGCTTCTATAGTATTTGAAAGTTTGCCGCTTTCACAGGTTTTTGAAAATAAATATTTGGGATTTTATGTTGATAATAATACTTTGATATTTTGTTTACTTTGACGCTTTGTTCATATCGATACTTTCTTTACTTTGATACTTTGTTAATTTGATATTGTTACTCTTATTAGCCCACTAGTTTTGATACTTTGATGAAAATTCGATGTTGAAAAAAATTTGATTTTGAAATAGGGAATTTTGAAACACTTGAAACTATGGAAATCAAAAACGAACATAAATTAATTTAAAAAAAAGCTTTCGAAAAAGAAGTTTTTCAAAGAAAAGTAAAGGCCGTATTAAACTCAAGATCAGCAGAAATAAAAATCTATAATAATTCAAACTCAAAATGACCAGAAATTACTATTGTAGAATAAATGAAACCCTAAACGAACAGCTATTAAATAAATAATCATAGCAAACAAACAAACATACAACAGGTACTAATATAAATGAATGAGTAAGTCTTAGAACAAGTAAAACTTAAATTGAATATGCAAATCAAGCATAAAAATAACAAAAATTCCGACAAACTAGAGTTTAGCTATTGTCCCCTTCTCTTACTGTAAAGGTGTAAAGCCTATTGCGTCATTGGTGCTTTCCAAAAATATATTCGTCTTGAACTGTCTTGAAAAGACCTAATAAAATTAAACTGAATATTTAATATATAACGATATCAATGTCTGAAAGCTCATCAGTTAATGATTCTAACTCACTTTAATTTTTATTTTATTTTCAATATTGTCATACGTACAAACGAAAATATTTATAATGTAATTCGTTTTCAATTAAGTGCCAATGACGCAGTACGCTTTATACTTTTACAGTTAGGGAAAGGGGCAGCAGCAAAACTCTTTTTTTGAAGTGATTTTTGTTCGTTTTCAGCTTGATCTGCATATTCAGTTTAGATTTTACTCGTTTTAAGATTGATTTATTCATTTACATTAGTACCTTTTGTACGTTTGTTTGCTATGATTCTTTTATTTAATTTCTGTTCGTTTTGTGTTTATTTATCCTTTAATAGTAAAAGATTTTTTGTTTGTTTTAAGCTTGATATGCATATTCAATTTAAGGTTTACTCGTTTTAGCATATATTTATTCATTTATGTGGTACCTGTTGTATGTTTGTTTGTTATGATTGTTTATTTAATTTTTGTTCGTTTTGCGTTTCATTTATTCTTTAATCGTAATTTCTAGTAGTTTTGAGTTTAAATTATTATAGATTTTTATTTCTTATGATCTTAAGTTTAATATGACCTTTATGTTTCTTTGAAAAATTTCTTTTTCCGTTTTTTTTAAATTAAACTTTTTGAAAATATCTGTCCTTTTTACTGGTTTCTTGACAGTTTTTCATGACTTGTAGCTTTGCATATCTAATTGAATTTATTTTCCAATATCCAACGCAAAGGGATAAGTTATTACGCGTTAAATGTGCTGAGAATTGACGTTTCATCACACCTTATGTATCCAAATCGTCTGACAAATGGATATGATTGGATTTTAAATCCAGGAATCTTCGTTGTGGTATTTCTTCACATTTATTAGAATTCCAAGGGACAAAGCATGCGTTCCAAGATTTCTCTTCGTCATGATTCGGTTTAATACTGCTGGATCTTACAGTACTTATCCGAGAGGCAAGGAGTTGTTTTTAAAGAATGAGAATGACACTGTGACATTCAAATGATTTCTGCGGATGTTTCTTGAATATTCGGAATAATTGAAAACATTTCCGGCCCATTGTCTCATAAATTAGGTATGGAATCTTAACAGTTAACGACTCATTCTAAAAAAGAAGAAGAAGAAGAAAAAAATGCAGCGCACAGGATGATCTAGAGAAATCGAGCGTTTTTCCAGGGCGTTAACATGAATTTTTTCTTTTATTTCTTATTTTTCTATTTTACGGAAAACAAAACTTCTGTGTCAGGATTCTTAGACTTCCTAAGTTTAATGGTAGGATTTTAATAAAGATTGTCCCCACTTTGGGAGTAATTTAACTTCCTCCTAAGATAATTCATTTCGTCTCAATATAATAAATTCTAGTTTGTAAATGTAAACTAAATTAGTTTTAAATTACCGAATTCACCATAAAAGGAAAGCTCTTTAATATATGCAGTATATTCTTTTAAAACAGCCCCTTTTTAAAAGGATACTCCTTTTAACGGGAGCTGATTTCTACTTTCTGACCACTGTGATGAACACTTTGATAATAAAGATAACCAAAATGGTCCAGTGGCGTCAATTAAGGTCAGGGGGAGGGGGGGGGGGGGGGGTATTTCCTCCTCTCATATTTTTGACTTCTCTAACTATTGTTTTTTTATGGGGGGGGGGGTATTTTCACTCGAAAAATCCTGCTTATGGTATCTCGGTTGAAAAAGGGACTAATTTCCCCCCTTGGTTTTTCATACAATACACTCCCCCCCCTATTTTTGCGAATATAAGCCAGCAATTTGGCGTATTCAATATAAAAGGGTTTTCAACTAAAAGTAAAAGTACAAGTAATTGTTACCTAAATTTTTTTTTAAAGGTCAATTAGTAATTTCTTAGTGCAATATGTTTAGTTTGCTGAAATAACATTTTGATGTGGTAAATCAACAGATAATTTTCCAATTGGATTTTCCATACATTTGAAAGGAGTGTATTTTTAAGGAAGAAAACACTGATAAAAACTAGTGTCATTAAATAAAATTAATTATTTTAAATATTCCAAAATAAAAGTTTCAGAAGTATTAATAAATATTTACTTTACAATTAAAAATGGAAGACTTCAAAACGTGTTTTGTTTCCGGAAAGCTCAAACGACACTCTAGCTTTTATGGGATTTTAAGGGGTAGTTGCACCGCTCTTGTTTGTGATTAAATAAAAGAAAAAGTTTTTTTCAACTGAAAGTAAGGAGCAACATTAAAACTTAAAACAAACAAAAATTATTACGTATATGAGGGGGTTTAACCCCTTGTCAATACCTCGCTCTTTACGCTAAAGTTCGAATTTTGTTCCAATTCTTTAAGAATGACCCTTGAATCACAAAGGCCGTTTAATTAGAATAGATAGCTCTTTTGAAATTACTAAAAAAAAACTTTAGCGTAAAGAAAGAGGTGTTGACTAGGGGGCAAACTCCCTTATATACGTAATAATTTCTGTTTGTTTTAAGTTTTAATGTTGCTTCTTACTTTCAGTTGGAAAACTCATTTTTTTCATTTAATTTCTGATAATTTTTTCAATAATGTTGGGAAATCCGGCGCCCCTTCATAGAAACGTCCCTTCCCCCATGAAAACATCCACCATTAAAAGATCCTCCCACGTAATTCCCTCCCCCGACCCCACTAGAAATCCCTCCTGAAAACGTCTGTATACTTCCCAATAACCAATACTAGCCTATATGTCAACAATGGGTAAAGTTCATAACTTGCAGCCGTTCCCTCGGGGGCTGTGGGGGATTAAGTTATCTTCAAAGACATAGTTATTAGATTTTCGACTATGCTGGACAAAATGGCTATCTCGAAATTTTGATTGGGTGACTTTGAGAAAAAATGAACGTGGGAGGGGGCCTAGTTGCTTTCCGTTTTTTGGTCACTTAAAAATACACTGGAACTTTTAATTTCAGTTTTAATAAGCCCTCTCGCGATATTATAGAACCACTAGATCAATACGATCACCACTAGGGAAAAAGAACAACAAACAAATAAACACACATCCTTGATCTTTCTTCTGGCAAAAATACAAAATTCCACATTTTTGCAGATATGAACTTGGAACTTCTACAGTAGGGTTTTTTGACACGCTGCCTCTGATTGTGTGATTTTCTTTAAGAATCTATCACTTTTAGGGGTGTTTCCCCCTTTTATCGAAAATAAGGCAAATTTTCTCAGGCGTATCAGAGACCATTAATAATGCTCCGAAATTATTAATTAACTTTAAATGGGTAAGAATAAACTTGATGAAACTTATATATTTGAAATTAGCATACAAATCCGATTCTTTTGATGTATCTATTTGTATCAAAATTCCGTTTTTTAGAATTTCGGCTACTATTGAGCCGAGTCACTCCTTACTTACAAATCGTTACCACGAACTATTTGATAATTTCTACTCGTTTTAAGTTAGAACTCAATTATATATTATATTATTTCACTTTACTTTCAATTTAATCATTTATAGCATCTTTTATTCATGTAAAATTTGACTTGATGATTCATTTAATATTTGTTTGTTTTAGGTTTCATTTATTTTTTGATAAGAATTTGCGCTGCTTTAAGCTTGACATAACATGATTGCTCTCTTTTCGTTTTTGGTTTTTATGCCATTTTCTCTTTTCTTAAAAACATCTTTTTAGAAAGCATTGTTGAACTGGTTTCTATTCGTTTTTTTATTTTACTTGAGGCGTAAGCAAATTTGTAAATTTGTCTTAACCCTTTTTGCTTAAAAACTAATGTTGGATTACGGTTTAAAGTGAAGATATAAATTCAATATTACGTGAAACTTTTCGCTCGGTCATAGCTTGGAGTGACAATTTCTTAATAAATATCCACCCATCCAAAAGTGAAAGTCTGGGTGGACGGAAAGAAGGCATTACAATCATATGGATTGGAAATCTGCATCGTGTGTGTTCTCTTATGGAGCTAAGCCCTAATTCTCTTGACACGCTTGCATGTAGACGGATCTAGTTATATCTTTTTATTAAATTAATTATTCCTTGTTCTGTTCTGTTGCAGCTGCTAATATGTCTAGCAAGTGCATGTCTAGGTCTTTTATAAAAGGAAATCTAGTTTGTTGTCTTTAAACAAAACCGTACTTTTTATTCGTAAAATAGCTTTCGTTTTTAAGGATTCATTCTTGGAACGAAAATTTTAAATATTTCAAAAACGAAAAGTATTTTTGCTGAAAATATGAAATGGGATTAATTATTATAAGCTGCAATTTAACATTTTACCGCTGTCCTACCAAATCCTATCAGCAAGAGTAAGCTCTTTGTGAAGACCATTTGCAGGGATATCAATAAAGAAACCATAACGTTGTCTTTTAGAAAAGGGAGTATGCTATAGGAGTCACTGACCCTTTCTATGCCTTTTGTCAAAAAATTCAAAGGAACTAACTGTAAGGAAGGAACCTCTCGGCCCTTTTGTAGCCGGCTAAAAATAGGAATTTTGATAAGAACAGATGAATTAAAAAAATGGCGTTTCATGCTGATTCCAAATGTATGAATTTCACCGAGTTTAATATCACCCATCAAAAGCTACGAGCCTGAGATAATTTACATGATTTTCCTGAAAGGGGACCCCCCCCCCAAAAAAAGGTCAAGCAATCCTAATGAAAATCACATCATCGGATTCTGTATAGGTTTCGAGCTCCTATTTGCGAAAGTGTGGATAATAATTTTTTTTTTGCAGAAGAAAGATCAGAAGTGCTTGTTTATTTGTCGTTTTTTTTTTGTTTGTTTTTGTTGCTTTTTTGTTGTTTTTTTTCCATGGATGTTCGTATCGGACCAATGGTCCTAGATAGCTCAATTGAACGGAAATCAAAAGTTTCAGTGCTATTTTTAAGCGACCAAAAAGATTAGAGGGTACCTAGCCCCCCCCCCCCCTCCCATGCCCATTTTTCCCAAAGACACTCGATAAAAATTTTCGATTGCCATTTAATTCAGCCTAATTAAAAGGTCTAATAACTATTTTTTTGTATGACATGACCTTCCTAAGTCCCCGGAGAAAGGGCTGTAAGTTACAAAATTTACCCATATTGCTCATTTATAGTATTGAGAAATATACGAAAAATTTCCGGGGTAATTTTCTGTGGGGAGTAAGGTATTTTCAAGGGAGAATTTCCTTGGGGAGGAGAGTTCCCGAGGAGATTTTTCAGGAGAAATGTTACAAGGGAGGGAGATGGAACGGAATTTCCTGGCTGGATTTGAAAAACGGTCAGAAATTGAATAAAGAAAAGTTTTTCTAATGAAAGTAAGGATCAACATTAAAACTTAAAACAAACAGAAATTATTTGGTATATTAGGAGGGCTACCACGTCCTCAGTCACCGTTCTTTACGCTAAACCTTGATTTTTTGTCCTGATTCTTTTGGAAAAACTAGTTAAACACAAGTGCCGTTGATTTTGAACGAGAACTATTTTTAAAGAGCTTCAAAATTTTAGCGTAAGCAATGAGGGTTGAGGACCTGATAGCCCCCTGAGTATACAGAATGATTTCTTTTCGTTTTAAGTTTTAATGTTGCTCCTTACTTTCACTTGAAAATAGTTTTTTTTTTAATCATGCAATAGAATCATAAAAAGTATAAGGATACATAGAGTGCAATGAGGGACAGCTTGGAGCCAAGGGAAAATGTGCTGAAGGTGCCAAGTTAGTGGTAGTAGACTACAGAGCAGTAAATAAAAATAGGGCTTGAAAAAATCTAGACTGCTTTGCTTTACTTTTTTTCCAATTTTTAAAATCCCACCTCCTCTCCTCTTGTTGATGTAATAACTTTAATGTCACCTACACTAATTTAAAAATGTCTTTTATTTTTTAATTTGGGTAGCCAAACATAATTGATGAAGACAAGGTATACTACTATAAATTCCAAAACCACAAAAAAAAATACCATTCCCGATTTTGCCGGGTGCCCTTCCGCCATAGGACACCCCTTTGACCGTGGAATTAGATTAATTATACACAAATATTTTACTAAAAACCTTGTTCTCAATCAACTATACACCATCCTCCATCCTCCCAACCTTCCCTCAACCCCATTACAAACCTAGGAGGAGTAGAATGATGTGCCTTTGCTTGAGGTTGACCATCCAAGGGTGTAAACGTTCTACCACAGAACTTTACACCCTGAGTACTTGAACACTTCAATAATATATAGCCTGGGGGATCCCCAGATAAAAGTAGGGATTTGAAAAAATCTACACTGCTTTGCCTGAGATTGATCACCCCAAATTCCATGGAAGCGTTCTACCACGGACCTTGATGAGCATGCTAGCTCATCAACTGAAAAAAGCCGGAAGTCTGAATTTTTGGGAAAATTTTTATTGATTGTAACCATACACTCGTTAATTTAGGGAGTTATGTGTACTTTCTTAAAGGAGGATTGATAGGGATTGTAATTTACGTATACTCTTGCAATCCGTTCCTTTAACACCTGAATTAGCTCCAGGTGGTTATAAGGCTCATGGGGAAAGCTCGATTGACACCTGCTATATGGTGATCAAACTTCATTTGGTTGGAGGCACCTTCTTATGGAAGTTAGGTAATGCTAGTAGGTGGCGTAGGTCTCCGATAGCGCTTTCCTTTTCCCCTTCCCCTAGTGTTCTTGCCTTATAATTTTTAAGCAAATTGGACCGTTTCCGTTAAAGGTCATAGAAGTGGCATTCTAGCTGGCAAGAAAAGATAAACTAAGCTGACTACCCATCTGAAGAAGAAATGGCTGTGGTGTTGGGGGGGGGGACCAACTACGCACCTCTGATCATATAACGTGAAAATTCGTGTATGACTCCAGTTCCAACAAGGTGCAATATGCATAAACTGACGAAAAATGGTGGTGGTGGTGGGTAGGAATTAATTTTTGGAGCGGCCATAAGTCCACTTTTCTCTAAAATCATTCAGGCTGCAAATCTTCGCGAGGTATCTGTTTAAACAAATTGGCAAATTCCCACAAAACTGCTTAAAGCTGACGGTAAGGGGTGGTATTGGAAGCTCAAGAACGGTAGGTTTGGTCTTCAATCATACAGATTGGAAATCACGGTATGATTTCGGATGAAACAAGTTGTATCATATTTGGCTTCCTTTTGAAAAATACGCGCTGGAACGGGGTTCGGAGGAGCCATTGATGTAATTTGGTTCTCCTGTCGTGCAGATTGATAACTAGCACGTGATTCTAGTTTAAAGAAAGATCAGCGTGCCAAATTTCCCGGTAGCCATCTAGTTAGTCTGCACCTTTGTTGCTTAGAATTTGTTCCTTCCAACTGAGTCACGACTTAATAGTTTTTGTGTTGTGGGACCAAAATTCCAAAGCTAAAATTTAGATAATTTTTAGACCAAATCAGGACCAAATGTTGCTGCACCATTTGTGGACTAAAATTTTTTCGCCCCAAGCCAAGACTCGCCCCTTGGTTGCATTGAGTCCCTAAAACTCTGAATTTTCAATTTAGCTCGTTTTTACATTGATTCGGGAATTAACTAGTGTTTTCACCAAATTAGCTTGTTTTTTGGCACCGATTCAGAGCTTGTTTTTGCTCTAAAAGTGGATTTACCTTGTTTTCTGAACGGGGCAGAACTGGCCTTGCTTTGCACTGAGTTCATCCACTTTTTTTTGCGAGTGGGCTCAGGAATTGGCTTGTTGTTTGACTGAATCACGACTTTCCTGTTTTTGCCACGAATCAGGGATTACGTCGTTTTAGCAGCAAGTCAGAGTAAAAGTTGGACTTAGCTCGTTTTTACCCTAACTCAGGGCTTAGCTGGTTTTTGCATCAAGTCAAAACTTCCCTCATTCTTTTGTTAAATCAGGAATTAGCTCATTTACAAACTAAGTCAGAGCTTAACTGTTTTTTGCACTGAGTCTGCCGACAACTTGGACTTAGCGCGTTTTCACCATGATCTGAAAATTTTTCCGGCTCTGCACTGTGTTCCTGAAATTTCAGAGCTTCAATTTAGCTTATTTTCAGACTGATATTAAGAATCCTTTAATAATTCTTGGTTAAAGAAGGCACAGCCTGCTTACCATTCTGCCAAAAAGTGGAAGGGAGGGGAGGAACGGTCACGGGAATTTGTCTACAATTATGTATGTTCGAAGCATTTCTGTTATTCTAGCTTTAATAAGGGGAAAATTTTAAAAAATTTCCCTCTAAACTGTAAGTGTGAAGAATGGGCCAATTGCATAACTTGAGGTCCTTGCCCTTGGGGCTTTTGCTTGTCTTTGGTTTAATTTAGCTTTATGGTTTCAATAAAAACTTATATTCTAGAATATTTGTTTAATTAATCATGGCAAGATCGAGTAACAATTTATGTTACTATTTAATGCTTGAGGGTAAGAAATTAATTTAAAAAAACTGAAATATGGGTTTGAACCTGGAAAATAAATGCCATCTCTTTGGCTAGAAAAAATGACACTGAGTGTGGTTTTGAGCTCGGGCCTTTCCACGGGATGGGGAGCCTCATTATACCTGATAGTTCAAGCCTTGGCCTCCGTGAGCCCTTACTTTGCTTGCATCACCGTTGCCATTGAATGATTTAAACTCGAGGCCCAAAAACTGAGCTCAGCCTACAGTAAAGCCCACCAAGCTACAGTAAAATGTAGCAAGTGCTGTGAAACGGTTAAAATCACGATGAATTCCAGTTCTTATTTTCAGTTGTTTTGATGTTTATGTTTTTTTATAAGTGCCAATTTCTTTGCTTGCAACAACCCATCTGTTTTCAGGATGATCCAGGATCATGTTTACAAATTTCAAGTTTATAGCTCTGTAGTTTTAGGTGATTATTCAAGCCAAGTTTGTCCATCCTCTGTATATGGAAAAAAGTTCCCTTCTTGTAATTTTTCCTTTGTAGAAAATTCCCTCGTGTGTGCTTTTAAATGCCTTATAATCTTATATGCTTTTGTGTTTTTATAACCTCAGTTGTTTCTTATTGAAACTTACCTCTGTTATAACAACTCCATAAAAACAATATAATTTGTAGAGTTCCCTTTTGAAACAAGTTTTTTTTTGTCCACTCACTCGGTACAAATATGTAAGGCCACCGCTTAATATACTGACTCGTCCCTTTTTTGTTCATATAATCTTACAAGAACTTGTTTTTTATGTAAGATGATTTAGTCGAAACAGAAAGTTTTAATAGAATACTAAAAAGAGGATAAATTTAATCACAATAAAAACACAAGGAGTCGAGCGCCATAAAAAACATCAGAACTATATTTGAAATGATTTATCCAGAAGGACCGAGAAGGGGATATATTTCCCATTTTTCCCCAGTATGAATAGGGGGTTAGAAGTTGAGGAAGGTGGTAGAGGGGAGGGGGCTTAGACCCAAAACTTGACGTGACACGCCATCATAGCTTGCATATGTTCCTGCCTGCGGTAGATCTTTAGGAACTCGAGGACAATCCACCGCATTATAATGGCCGTAAAAGCAAGGTAAAGGGCCAATCTTCGAGTTCCAAAAGCCCGAGGGGATTTCCGAGTGAAAAAAGGTTCTATTTAGTTTTTTTGCTCCGGATTGCTCAAGGCTAGTGAGGCAACTAACACCCCTTCCACGCCCACCATTCTCCAAACACATCCAATCAAAATTTTTAGGTAGCCATTTTGTTCCAGGCGGTTGAAAGTTCTGAAAATTATATCTTTGAGCAGGACACTCCCCCCCCCCCCCAAGTCTTCAGGGCAAGGGTTATCAGTTATGCCCTGGGGGCATATAGGGCTTCTATTGACAGCTTTGTCGTAGAAACTTGAAAAAGGACTTATTCTATTGGAAATTCAAAGGGCTAGTGCCCTTTTTAATAGTCAAAAGTGAATGGAGGGCAACTGACCCCCCTCTCACGCCCACCCTTTCTCCAAACACATCCAATCAAAATTTTTAGATAGCCATTTTTTTCAACCTAGTTGAAAGTTCTGGAAATTATGTCTTTGAGGATGACAGACACCCCAAACTCCTCAGGGCAAGGGTTGTAAGTTTTGCCCTGGGGCCATATAAGGTTTTTATAGAAAGAGTTGTCGTAGAAACTTCAAAAAGGGATCATTAGATTGAAAATTCAAAGGGCTAGTGGCCTTTTTAATAGTCGAAAGTTATTGGAGGGCAACTAAGCCCCCTCTCGATCTTTTTAGTAATTGGAGGGCAACTAACCCCCCCCTTCACGCCCAACATTTCCCCAAACTCATCCAATCAAAATTTTGAGATACTCATTTTGTTCAATGTAGTTAAAAGTTCTTGAAATTAGGTCTTTGAGGATGATAACCCCCTCAGAGCCCTCAGGGAAAGGGTGTTCAGTTATGTCCTGGGGGCATATGAGGTTTATAGAAAGTGGTGTCGTAGAAACTTCAAAAAAGCTCATCTGATTGGAAATTGAAAGGGCAGGTGCCCTTTTAATTGTCGAAAGTGATTGGAGAGCAGCCAATCCCCCTCTCACGCCCACATTTCCCCAAAAACACCTTATTAAAATTTTGAGATAGGCATGTTCTTCAACATAGTTGAAAGTTCTGGAAATTATGTCTTTGAGGATAACAAACACCCCAAAACCCTCAGGGCAAGGATTGTTAGTTGTGCCCTGGGGGGATATAAGGTTTTTATAGACAGCGCTGTTGTAGAAACTTCAAAAAGGGCTCATTCGATTGGATATTCAAATTGTTAGTGGCCTTTTTAACAGTTGTAAGTGATTGGAGGGCAACTAAGCCCCTCTCACGCCCACCTTTTTCCCAAACACAACTAATTAAAATTTTGAGATAGACATTTTGTTCAACGTAGTTGAAAGGTCCGAAAATTTTGTCTTTGAGGATGAAACTCCCCCTACAGTCCTCAGGGTAAGGGTTGTAAGTTATGTCCTGGTGGGGCATATATGGTTTTTATAGAAAGTGTTGTCATAAAAACTTCAAAAAGGGCTCACTCGATTGGAAATTAAAAGGGCTAGTGCCCTTCTTAATAGTTGAAAGTATTTGGAGGGCAACTAACCCCCCCTCCCACGCCCACCATTTCCCCAAACACGTGCAATTAAATTTCGAGATATTCATTTTGTTCAACGTAGTTAAAAGTTCTGGAAATTAGTCTTTGAGGATGACAAAGCCCTTAGAACCCTCGGGACAAGGGTTGTAAGTTATGCCCGGGGGGCATATAAGATTTTTTATAGAAAGTGTTGTCGTAGAAACTTCAAAAAGGCTCATTTTATTGGAAATTGAAAGGGATTGTGCTCTTTTTAATAGTCGAAAGTGATTGGAGAGCAACTAACTCCCCTCTCACACCCACATTTCATCAAACACATCTTATTAAAATTTTGAGATAAGCATTTTCTTCAACGTAGTTGAAAGTTCTGGAAATTATGTCTTTGAAGATGACGAACTCCCCAAACCCCTCAGGGCAAGGGTTGTAAGTTATGCCCTGGGGGCATATAAGGTTTTTTATAGAAAGCGTTTTCGTAGAGACTTTAAAAAGGGTTCATTCTATTGGAAATTGAAAGGGCTAGTTCCCTTTTTAATAGTCGAAAGTGATTGCAGGGCAACTAACCCCCTTTCACGCCCACCATTCCCCCAATCACATCCAATCAAAATTTTGAGATAGCCATTTTGTTCAACATAGATGAAAGTTCTGGAAATTAAGTTTTTGAGGATGACAACCCCCCCCCCCCCACAGCCTTCAAGGCAATGGTTGTAAGTTATGCCCTGGGGACATATAAGGTTTTTTATAGAAAATGTTGTCGTAGAAACTTCAAAAAAGGCTCATTCAATTGGAAATTGAAAGCGCTAGTGTACTCTTCAATAGACTAATCAATACTGATTGGGGTATCGAGTTGATTAGTCTATTGAAGAGGAGTTTGTAAATTGAAATTTCTAGCGCCTTTTTAAAAGTTCAAAGTGATTGGAGGGCACCTAACTCCTTTCCATGCCCTTTCTTAAAATCTAGCCCTCCTAGTTTCCTATGACACTTAATCAAAATTTTTTGATAGCTACATCGTTAAAATAATCAGAAGGTCTAACGAGCATGCCTCCAAAGATAGATGGCATCACCCCCACAGTGCCCCGGGCAAGGGCTTTAATCTATGCGAATTGCCAATTGTTTAAAGATAAGTTGATAAGTGTTACAGGTTTCACAAATATCATCTAGGGTGTCCAGCGACTCGAAAGATTTATTCTCCTTATCAGTTTCAAACTAACAGTCATACCGGTAAGCCTTTTGCCAAGAGGAGCCTAGTATACAAAAAAAATGTTTATTGGCATGGTTTCCAAACAATAAGGCTAAAAACAGGGCCAGAATATTTTTTTCCGATCGAACTGAAATGTTTTCTTAAGCCCTTGGGCTAAGGAAAACCCAATGCAAAAGGGAAAAAAATATAGGTCCTCTCGTTCAAGGTAGGACCCGACAAATGGTCTGAAAAGGGTGAAAAACGCCCTTTTCCCTGGTGATTTTAATTTGTAGCGCTTTGTGTTGAAATTCAGAAAGGGCCTTATTTGACAGGAGAAGACCGAAAACAAGGAATATTTTATATTCATATAAATAACCATCCCCCTCCCCAACCTCCAGAAATACTACATTGAAATTACCATTAACAAATTATTCCACAAAAGTAGGGGGTGGCAGCTATACTCCTGTTTGAGGTAATTTCTGTTTGTTTTAAGTACGAACTGTTTAATCAATTTATATTCGTTTTAGGCGCCATTCATCTATAGCAGTTGGCTTGTCTTTATGTTGATAGGATTGTTCCAATTAATTTGTGCTCGTTTTGACTTTCATTTATTCATTGGTAGTAATTTTTGTTAATTTAAACTTTGAATTATCATAACTTTATTTCTGCGTGACTTAGGTTTTAATATGGCCCTTTACTTTTCTTTGAAAAACTGCTTTTACTAGAATTCTGAAAAAAAAATCGTCGGAGCAAAAGCTTTTGCATCCTAGTAACGAAAATGTATTTCTATATGAATTATATGCACGCTAGATAGGAGGCATCTGAATTTAATTTCGAGTGAAGGTTCCGAGTAGAGCTTTAATTATCCAAGTCACATTGATTGGCCGAGAAAGCCATTCTATATGAAACAGTCTGTGATTCAAATTTGAATTGCAAAGCCTGTTTGCTCAGGCATTTCTTTAATTTCAGAATAAGCCCATTACTGTGAAGATACTTACATTAGAATGAAATTTGCCATTGTATTGACTTTTGTATTCACAAGGATCTGGAATCCAATAACCACGAGGGGGACAAGCATGATTGACAAACCAGGTAAATAATTCTATTTTCTGCTTCTTTTGAATGTAGAAAAGGCACAACTCACAAGCTTACTTTTTTATTCGAGATATGTTATTCCAAAAAGTAGAAAGAATAAAAGAAAATTTGGTTTCCAAAAATTTAGTATAAACAAAAATATGGTACAATCCCTTTATATGGGCCTCTCTAAAGAAGTCCAACAAGAGATGCTACAGTCAAACGGGAGTGACGCAATGTAAAACCCGTTTTTATAGGATGATTCAAGAACCGCTGAGAGAAATACTTTGTCTAGCGTGGTTTTAAGATATTTAAAGTGTTGTTTTTTGTTTTTTTTTGGGGGGGGAAAAAAGGTACCTAGGTTAGGTTAGGTCACGTATTTAATATATGCAATGCTTTATCCCCCCCCTAATTTGCAAATTTATAGCCCAAATTTGTTTCTAAACTATTATATAGTCATCCTATTTTATTTTATTTCATTAGCATTAATCAAACTTGACTTTTTAGAAAGGCCCATATAAAGGGATTGTACCGAAAATATTTACGAATCAGATAAAGCCAAACTGTCCAAGTTCTCCACTCTAATAAATAAAGATTGTGCGCGATATAGTAAAATATAGTTCAGGCTACTGATAGTGCACACAATAAACAGAAAAAAGCACAGCAAAACAATATCAACCTATCTATGGACGAAGGAATAATAATAACACTCCAACTATTCAACAATAATCTTGGTGCAGCCCTCAAAGGAAGACCTGTCATCCTTATCACGGAATGGCAAAGGAGCTGCGCGTTAAAGTAGTTCCGATAGGGCACGGAGACATGAAATTAAAAATCTTCTGATAGGTAAATGAGGCCCTTTGAACTCGTCTTTTTTCTAGATTTATTTCCATGATTCTACTGATTTTTCACTTTCAAAAAAATCACAATGATTTTCTTAAATCATTTTCTCTTCGGCAAACTCTGCATCATTTTCTTCCCTGGACTTATGCGTAAATGTTCAAGGTAAAAATAATATGCATTATTATGTTCAGCTTTCTTTTCAGCTATTCCTAGATGGTTCTCAATGGCTTCGTTACTACATCCCCCGAACTTAAAGATGGGCGGTTTACAATAACAAGCTGTATAAGACTGGTGCATTAAATGAAACCTGGATATATATCATTTATTATTATTAATCGTATTACCATAATACAGGTAACATCAGCAACAAAGAACCTTTTTTCAAATACTCTTTCTATTTATTGTAGTTAAATTATCGTTGATCAAAATACTTCATACTTATGTGATTTGTACCAAAATGATCAAAATAAGCTTACAGTTTTTTACTTGAACAAAATAGCAGACAATGAATATTTTCTCAAAATTTTGAGGTAAGCAGCTTTTTGATTTCCAGATGGAATATCAAATGAGTAAAAAAAAGTCAATACATTTTTGCTCAACTCATCATACATATCGATTACTGTGGCCTTGATCCATCTTTCATTTGATTGTCTATTTTTATTGAGCCATACTGGTTGACCTGGTGTTAATGGCTTGATGGGGTGTGTACTCCTGTCATATGACTCTTTCTTAGCTTCTTGCTACTTTTGTCTGGCTGCCTTGTACTTCTGTATAGGTACGGCTTTGGGCATAAAGCTAGTTTATACTGAGGACATTACAGATCTTATATTTCTGCTCATCAGAAGTTGTGATGGGGATGCTAAATCGTCTATAGGAGTGTTACGATATTCTAGTAGAGCAAGGTATGGATCTCATTTGTCAGCTAGTGCTTTAGACATGAGCCTCTTGACTGTTTGGAATGCTTTTTCACTGAGGCCATTGCTCTGAGGGTATTTGGGGCTGGACGCACGGTGTGTGATTCTCCACTGTTCTGTAAATCTTCTGAATTCATTTGCTGCTAACTGGGGCCCGTTGTCAGATGTAAGTATTCTTGGGATCCCATGTCGTGCAAATTGGCTCTTCAGCTTATTAATAATGCTCCCTGAATTGGTACTGTCTAGTTTATCAACTTCAATGTATCGGCTGTAGTAGTCGGTAATTACGAAATAACTCCTTCCTTCCCAGAGCAGTAAGTCAGTACCCACATGCTCCCATGGGTACTCAGGAATTTCTGAGTTCTGGAGGGGTTCCTATTGCTGGCATGCACTAAACTGTTGACATATTTCACATCCCGAGATGTACTTAGTGATGCCAGCAGTGATGTTTGACCAAAAAACGCATGAGCGTGCACGTTGTTTTGTTTTGACAATTCCTAGGTGAGCCGTGTGAAGACGGGCCATGATTTCTTGGCTTTTATGGGGATACTTCTTTTATGGGGATGCTTTTGACAATGTTGTGATCATGTAGCTCTGCCTGTAATTCTTCTTCTGGGTCAGTGTCTGTCATACGCAAACGTGAGAGGGCGTCAGCCACAGGGATTTCTGGTCCAGATCTGTATGTA
This sequence comes from Artemia sp. Kazakhstan ARC1039, assembly GCA_029168905.1. Taxonomy (NCBI): domain Eukaryota; kingdom Metazoa; phylum Arthropoda; class Branchiopoda; order Anostraca; family Artemiidae; genus Artemia; species Artemia sp. Kazakhstan ARC1039. The sequence continues at coordinate 2,313 of JAQQPU010003768.1, read as the reverse complement.
AATCTCATGTCATATTGCTGGATGGCAAGCATCATTCGTTGCAGTCTTGGTGGTGCCTGACTGATTGGTTTCCTCAGAATTCTTTCCAAGGGCTTATGGTCTGTAATCACAAAGATTTTTCTTCCAAATATATATTGGTGAAAATGCTTACATGCAAATACTATGCCTAGTAGCTCTTTCTCCATTTGAGAATACCTTTGTTCTGTGTTTGCTTAAGGATCGCGAACCAAATGCAACTGTTTCATCTTTTACCACTAGTTTTGCTCCTAGGCCGTGTTGCGATGCATCGACAATGATCTCAACTTCTGATTAATTTGTATCAAAATATGAAAGTTGTTCACACAAGGATTAGCGAATACTATGACAGGCATCACTGTGTACTTTCTTCCAGGCAAATTCCGTCATTTTACCAAGTTCTCGCAGAGGCTGGTTCAGAATGGATAAGTTTGGTATATATCTAGAAAGATAATTAATCATCCCAAGCAATGTCTTGAGTTCTTCTTTGTTTTTTGGCTCAGGCATTTCAGCAATTTCTCTGGTTTATTAGGATCTGGCTTTTCACCCTCGGTGGTAAGCATATGCATTTGTCTCTATTGAATTTGACTCCCTTCTCTCGTGCTCTCTGGAGAACTGCTCTCAATTGCATGTTATGATTGTTTTCGCTTGTTCCTACACCTGCTATGCTATCTACTATTAGACCCAAACCTAATCCTTCAAAGGCCTCCTCCATTCGACGTTGATAGACATCCTGAGCAGAAATTATTCCAAACGGATATCTTCTCCATTTGAATCTTCTAAACATTGTATTGAATGTTGTAAGCTCTGATGAGGCATCATCAAGAACCATTGACCAATACCCATGTCTAGCATCCAACTTGAATAGATTTTGGGCCCCATGACATTTGTTGGCAATATCGTCAAACGTTGGTATTGGATAATGCGACCTTTTTATCAATTTATTCAGTTCCACAGGATCTAGGCAGATGCGGATATCGCCATTGACCTTCTGCACTATGACAGTTGATTTGACCCACTCTGTTGGCTCAGTCACCTTTTCAAGTACTCCACAGCAGATTAGTAGTTCCAATTCGTTCTTTAGTTTATTTTGAAGTGCTAAAGGTACTCTTCTTGGTGGCTGTACTGACGGTATTGCTCCTGGCTTCAGATGAATCTTACATTTTCCAGGCATTTTTCCAATGCCTTCGAACACATCCTTGTATTCTGCCAAAATTTTATCTGTGGTATTGGATATTGTTGTCTGCTCTATGCTATATATGAACTTGATTAAATTCATCAATACACTGGTCTGTCTGCTAAGTAAGGGCTTCGTGTCTGTGTCAACTAAATAGAAATTGTGTGATTGTGGTTCCCTGTCCTTGTACTGAACATCTAAATGACATATGCCAGTAACTTTCAATGGCTCACCAGTATAACTTGTGGGTATATTTGCCGTTGGTATTACTTTTGGCCTTGGAAACATCTTGTTAAGGATCTGAGTTGGTATAATGTTAGCTTCTGCACCTGTGTCAATTTTTCCACATTAATTCCTTCTTTTTTTAGATACAGTTTGGCAACAGGTTCCTTACATGTTCTCACTTTGCTCTGGATGCTTTCAATGACATACTCTGATGGTGTGTCTGCAGGATTTTCTCCTGTTCCTATGCTATGAACATTCCGTTGACTACTTCTGCACATTTTAGCAAAGTGGTTTAGCTTCTTGCATTTCATGCAGCTTTTTCCTCTGGCAGGGCATTGATGACTTTTATTGGACACTCCACCACAATTATAGCACTTTGGCCATTCAATTGCATCCTATGATGAACAGAAATGACCAGGTGTAAAACTTCAACCACATTTGTAGCATTTTTGCCCATGTCTTGCTACAACATCCACCTCTTGCTTTACATGTACTTTTTCATGTTCGTGGTTATACATGATCATTAATATGGGCTTGGGTCGCTTCTGCAGCTCAACATATAGTTATTGCACGAGTTAGAGTTAATCCTCCGCCTTCACTAAGTAATCGTTCACGAATTTTGTCCTGCTTAACTCCAAAAACTAGTCTATCTCTAATCATTTCATCACTTGTTGTTTCAAATGCACATTCCTTTGCTGTAATGCGCAACTCAGTAAGGTATTGTTCTATTGTTTTACTGTCTCTCTGGTTTCGTTTATGGAACTGATATCTGGCAAATATTGGATTTGCAAGTGGTTCAACACGTTCACTAAACTTCCTTAGATATGCTGTAACATTGTTTGTTTCACTGGCAGTTAATGTCCATGTATTGCAAATGTCCCTGCCTTTCTCACCAG